>APFE030615384.1:109754-133269 GCA_000404065.3 Pinus taeda | reverse complement strand
TATATATAGTAGACGCATCGCTTCCTAGATTTTAGGAAAATGACGCTTCCGCGTCCCCGCTTCCAAAAAACGTCCCCGTTTCATCCTCGCTTCGCGCAACATTGGTTTGAAACCCAAGCTTGGGGTTTTGCACCTATCGTGATTTGGTCCAAAACCATGAGCACATTTTGACATGTGATGGATGAGGATGATAGCTCTCGTTGAGATGAATCCAACACAGCGAAGATCATCTGACTTTGAGTTGTAGAAATGAAGATATGAATTTTTGAAGGTCATAAGTGGGTTTTACACATGTATGGTCAAGTAAGCTTTATGATAATAAGCTGCATGATAGTTGTACAAGCCTTATGTTGAACGTTGGAAGAAGCCCTTCTATTGTGTATAAATAGGAGGCGATTGTGTCTCATTTAGCACATCGAAAAGTGCATTTATCTCTTGAGAAAATACATCCGAGTAGCACTAGCGGCCAAGTAACAACAACTAAGCAACGACCGAGTAGCAGTAGTGGCTGAGTAGCTGCAGCGGCCGAGTAACAACAATTGAGCGACGATCGAGTAGCGGCAGTGGCTGAGTAACAGCAGTTGAACAATGCCTGAGTAACAACACTAGCCAAATAACAGCAGTGGTTGAGTAGCAACAACGATCGAGTAACAGTTGCAGTCGAGTAACAACAACTGAGCGATGACCGAGTAGCAGCAACGACTTAGTAACAACTTCTGAGCGACAATTGAGTAGCAACATCTGAGCAACAACCATGCAAAGGAAGCCATCAACCCTTAAGGACTTGCAGAGGTATGTGTTTTGATAGAGTTGATTGCTAGTTAGATGAGTGTCCAAGGGTTGGACAATTGATGTAGTCTTTTGGTAGCCAAGAGGAGGGTTTGTTAGGTGTGAGGATGCCTTAGCAAGAGGTAGATGCTACAACGAGGATTTGTCACACGTGGATTGTTGGAGGGTAGCGTGAGAGTGGACCAAGTGTGAATGTGATTGGGCATTTATGGTATGCTAGAGGACAACGTGATAGTGTTCAAGTTGGAGCTCGATGGGCACCATCTCCATGGACCTAGGGTGGCAACTGCTGAGCTCAAGGGTCTGATCAACCAGGAGCAGTTTGTGGAGCCCTAGACTTGTGTGTGGAGAAGGACTTCTACAGAAGATGATGGGCAATCCTCTTAGCTCGTGTTCATTATGGGAGATGGACATCTTGCAGTGATAGGTGGCAACCCTCCGTGCCCTATGTTGGTCTTCATCGGAGCAGTGTAAGAAGACCATAGTGGGCTCAAGTCCATCAGTTGCTGTGATGGACAGATTGAGAGTTGTTCACAAATGGAGTTTTGAACAACTTGACAGGAGTCTTGATGTGTTGATGCGTTAATGGATGAATGATCAACTAGTGAGCAGATTGGATAGTCGAGGTTCAGTGGTCAGATGGACTTGGAGCATTGATAGAGGCAGGAGCTGCAGATCGAGAGCCGAAGTATCAGGCATGTATAGGGTACGACCAAGGCAGCGTTGAGGAACTCTACATCAGCTAGGCAGTCAGGGTATCTTGTTGAGGGTAGATTGGTTGTCAATGGACTGACACCAAGCCCCAACTTTGTATCTTGTACTAGTGGGATGTATTAGGGCCATTATCCTTGGCACGAGAGCTCTAGACTATTGTATACATTTTGATTAATATAGCGACGCTGGGTTGAAGAATGTAAAAAGTTGTTTATATTTTGTGCATGTGTGATTTATTGCTGTTTATATTCCATTGTGCAAAGTGGTATTGTTGAGATTCTTGGTTTGGTAGTGTTAGAGATTTTAAGATTCTATCCTAGACCCAAGATCGAGAAAATTCAACATGGTATCAGAGTGTATCTGAGCTAAAATTGAGGGACAGTGAATCAGAGTGTGCACATCGAAGCAACTCAGAGGGAGTTGTGGTTGTCTAGATCATGGAGTAGAGGATTTCGCTGAAGACATGGAGATGTGGTCTTGACTCGCTTGGCAGCGAGATTGGTTGGGAGTCTTGGTTGATTAGTGGAGAGCTTGGTGAACAACAATTTGTTGTAGGGAAGATTGTTGATCATGGACTTCCGTTGATTTGTCATGGATGGTTGGGACAACTTGAGGGTTTCTTTGGCTTGGACAAGATCGGGTTGATCGAGATGGCCTCATGTGATGGACTACAGATTGGCAGGCTAGAGTCTTCATCAGATCGTGATGTTGCATATCTGAGAATGGAGGGATTTGCACGAGTGGTATTTGATCCAGGAGGATGAGTGCTTGCAAGAGTGAGCTAATAGAGATCATGTAAGTTCAGAGGGAGTCTAGCCTCAAAGGGAGCAGTGCCCTATGGAGGTTTGGGATTTTCAGGTTCAGATGTGATGAGGTAGAGGCACTACCAAGATTGCTAGATTCATTCTACAGGGTATGCTACAGCGATAGATGCCCGATGGGCTAGTGTCGTTGATGTTGTTGATGGTAACTCCTAGTCTTGGAAGTACCTCCCTTGCTAAGAGGACGTGTTGATTTTTGTAGCTTGGGAGGTACTCCGAGCCTTGTGGATCGATGGTTTGGAGGAAGGAGCTCCATAAGTGGCCTTGTGGGCTTGAAACCCAAGCTTGGGGTTTTGCACTTATCGTGATTTCGACATGTGATGGATGTGGATGATAACTTTCATTGAGATGAATTCGACGCAACAAAGATCATCCAATTTTGAGTTGTAGAAATGGAGATATGAATTTTTTAAGGTCATAAGTGGCTTTTGCACATGTATGGTCAAGTCGGCTTGATGATAATAAGCCACATGACAGTTGTACAAGGCAAACGTTGGAAGAAGCCCTTCTATTGTGTATAAATAAGAGGTGATTGTGTCTCATTTAGCACATATAAAAGTGTGTTTATCTTTTAAGAAAATGCATTTGAGTAGCACTAGCGACCGAGTAGCAGCAACTAAGTGACGATCGAAGGGCGACAATGGCTGAGTAGTAGCAACGACTAAGTAGCAACAGCGGTCGAGTAACAACAACTGAGTGACGACCGAGTAGCAGCAACAACCTAGTAGCAAGAGCGATTGAGTAAGAACAATTGAGCGACGACTGAGTAGCAGCAATTGAGCGATGATCGAGTAGTAGCAGCAACCGAGTAACAACAATTGAGCGACAACCTAATAGCAACAATTGAGCAGCAACCATGCAAAGGAAGCCATCAACCCTTAAGGACTTGTAGAGGTATGTGTTTTGATAAGGTTGATTGCTAGTTGGATGAGTGTCCAAAGGTTGGATAGTTGATGGAGTCTGTTGGCAGCCAAGGGGAGGGTTTCCTAGGTGTGAGGATGCCCTATCCAGAGGCGGATGCTACAAAGGAAGCCATCAACCCTTAAGGACTTGTAGAGGTATGTGTTTTGATAAGGTTGATTGCTAGTTGGATGAGTGTCCAAGGGTTGGATAGTTGATGGAGTCTGTTGGCAGCCAAGAGGAGGGTTTCCTAGGTGTGAGGATGCCCTATCCAGAGGCGGATGCTACAACGAGGATTGGTCATTCATGGACTAGTTGAGCATAGTGTGAGAGTGGACCAAGTGTGAATGTGATTGAGCATTTATGGTCTGCTGGAGGACATCGTGATAGTGTCCAAGTTGGAGCCTGGTGTGCACCATCTTCATGCACCCAGGTGGTTGCAAGAGTGACAGTTGTTGAGTTCAAGGGTTTGATCAACCAAGTGTAGTTTGTGGAGCCCTATACTTGTGTGTAGAGAAGGACTTCTACAGAGGATGATGGGCAGCCATCATAGTCCGTGTTCATTGTGGGAGATGGACATCTTGCGGTGCTAGGTGGCAACCCTTCGTGCCCTATGTTGGTCTTCATTGGAGGAACGCAAGAAGACCATAGTGGGCTCAAGTCCTTGAGTAGATGAGGAGTTGCAATGGACATATTAAGAGTTGTTCACAAAGAGAGTTGTGAACAACTTGACAGGAGTCTTGATGTGTTGACGTGTTAATGGACGAACGATCAACTAGTGAGCAGATTGAATAGTCGAGGTTCAGTGGTCAAATGGACTTGGAGCATTGATAGAGGCATGAGCTGCAGATTGAGAGCCGAAGTATCGGGTAGGTACAAGTTATGACCAAGGCAGTTGTGAGGAGCTCTACATCAGCTAGGCAGTTAGAGTATCTTGTTGAGGGTAGATTGGTTGTCGATGGATTGCCACCAAGCCCCAACTTTGTATCTTGTACTAGTGGGATGTATGTGGGCCATTATCCCTGGTGCGGGAGCCCTAGACTGTTGTATTTCATTTTGATTAGTATAGCGAAGTTGGGTTGAAAAATGTGAAAAGTTGTCTATTTTTTGTGCATGTGTGATTTACTGTTGTTTATATCCCATTGTGCAAAGGAGTATCATTGAGATTCTTGGTTTGGTAGCTTCGAATATTTTAAGATTCTATCCTAGACCCAAGTTCGTGGAAATTCCACAGTGATTGGTTTTTAGAGGATATTGTTATCTTCTTCATTAGCAAGTCACAATTTTTTAGTATCTCACATATGTTTGCTCTATAAAGTTCTTTAAAAATCTCCTTGAAATGATGAACCCCTAGATTTGTCAAACCATGGAACCCTCAATCCTTGTTTTCATCATCGTTTCTTATTTCCCAAATAACATTGTTTCATGTCGCACACAACAAAATTTTGAAAGTACTTGGTATTCTGGTCACTTGTCTTGACTCTTAATTCTGCACTCATTTTCTTTATCTAATATAAGCTTGTTCTTTTTTGTTTTGGTGAGGCAGTCCTTTCTAGCGAATCTCTTATAAAGTTTCTAGTGAACCATTCAGAGTATGCTAGTTCTAACTCTTTCTCCACCTCTTTTAGCAAGCAATCCCTCTTTCTATGTCTCTCACTTGCCCACTAGGCTACTTTTTATTTGACCAATCCTAATGTAGACAAAAACTGAATGCTAGCAACTTATCCCATATACCCCTTAAAATGCTTCCAATTATCCCAAACTAACCTTTGGAAATCCTTCTTTTCATACCAACTAGGATTATATTTAAAAGGTGCTCTAGGTTTTTTTCCATCCTTGCATAGTTCAAGTACAATAGAAAAGTGGTATGAGCATTTGACATTTCCAACCAAGTATTATATCTTTCCACTTTCTTGCAAAAGGGAATTGTGTGCAATAAATTGATTTAACCTTATTAACCCCTTTTGGACTAGATATATTATTATTATACATTGGTTGAAGTTGGATAAGATCTATGTCACCCTCCTTGTTAATTCAAATTGTCAACAAAATAATGAGCTAGTCTTTTATTTTTATCACTAGAACCTCAAATTCTGTCCTTGACCATAATCAAATTAAGACCCCCCCCACCCAATAATGAGATTATCCACTCACAAGCAATTTCATGAAAACAATTCTTCCCAAAACTGTTGCCTACCCTCATATGGTCCAATACACATTGAGCAAGGTTAGGGAGTGGCCCAAACTCCCACGGTGTACAAATGTATGAGGAACTAAGCATACAACAAAACAAATGGCAAATGTAATATTTTTATTAAACCCAATAATTATGCCATCGGACAAACCATTTGAATCAAAATCCATAGAAGCCAACCATCAAACATCTTCATCAACTCAAGGACCAAAGGATTTTCTTTCCCCATAGTTTCTTGAATCATAATTACATCAATATTGTCTAACTCTACCAATCTTCTGAGGGATATTTTTTAACTTGCCTCCTTGGCCCTCACAACAGATAATATCTTTATGGGGAAGTACTTTATATGTATTTCTTGCTTTAAGAACATCTGAAATGAGTTTCTATTTACCTTGGTAAACCTCCTTGGATGCTTTCTCTTAGGCTAGTTTGAGTGTTGATTTGCAACCTACTTTTAAAGGGGCTAATTCTTTGATTTGGTCATATCACAACCCCCTAGAGACCCTTGTATCTCAAGAGTTAGTTCTAGGCCCTTGATGGTAGTGAGAACCCCCCCCCCCACCAATGGGAAGTAATGGGAGAACCAAGATTAGTCACATGAGGAGAAACAAAAATTTGTATAAAGCAAGCGTTAGAATTATTAGACAAGCCAATAGAGAAGGAGCCTTCACCTCCTACGATAAGCGAATGACTAGAATTTGAAATCCCAAGATTTTTATGTAATGAGTCATCAAATCATTCAGATTGATGATTAGAATCATATTTGGTTGGATTTTTACAAACTAAGATAGGGAAGTGGGGAGAAGAGTTAGATTGCTTACGGAAGGGAGGGTTGACAACTAATCTTTTTTCCAGAGAGTGTCCAACCTGTTCCATTAAGAAACAATAAAGTCTAGATCTCCATAGATGATTGTAGTGGTATCATTTAGAACCTCCAACTGTTGCGAATTCACAATTAACGGGGATGGAGATTCCCCCCACTCCGATATCCTTTGATATGTTGAATTTTGTGACTAAGACCTAGACTTCACATTTAATCCACCCTATTCCTTGGGTTCTCAATAGGCATAGACTAAGTAAGGGTAGTTCCATCAACTACTAACACTTATGCTCCCTTAGCTTTCCATACTTTGTTTTGAAAGTTCTTTCCTTAGTCTTCCACATGACCATAAATATGGCAATGCACACATTCGAAGGGGATGTTTAAGTAATCCAAGATTTGAGTGAAAGCTTGGTCACCCACCAAATTTTAGATGGATTCAAACAAACCTTGTCGAATATCAATCTCAATGAGAATATCTATCTTATCGAACATGAAGAACTAGATTTATAACTATCATGTGCAATGACAAAATCACCCGAAGTATCCCCAATTGCTTCAATAGAATTAGACCAAAATTCAGTTGGTAAATTGGGCAAGTTGATCCATACCAGGGTACTTGCGTCAAATTCTTTTTGAGCATTGAACAATGGGTGCAATTGATGATATTGTCTTATCCATGAACCAACAAGCCTTAAGAATTTAGCCTATGTCATCTTTGCACTTGAAAAATAAAGCCAAACTAACCATGAGCCAATAGATGAATGATAGAGCCATAGCTAATAAGTGGTGCCTATTTTTGTTCAGTCCAAGAATTTATCAAAGACATAGAGACCCAATGACCACAAAATTTTGACCATCCAAATTCACTATCTGGCTAACCCTAAGATCCTCACCAACCACCAAGGAGGCACTGCCCCTTATTAAGGAGATGTTGCCCCTTTGATCACTTTTTTTTAGCCCCTTACTTAAGACTTTGAGCGAGTAACTTTGCAAGTTCTAGTTTCTCCCCCACAAACACTTGACTCATAATAGTGTATGGATCCCTTGAAAATGATTGATATCGATGATGGGAGTAATGGCCCCTTGTGGAAATCACCTAACAATAAAAATCATTCATGTGGGGTCCACCCCTTGGGAGTGGGAGTGGAAACGGGAGCAGGGAGCGACATTTTCAAAAGCTCTTGGTTTGGGAAAGAATCAGGAGTGAATTTTTATATAATGTATTTTTCTATATATTTTGAAGCATATATGTCAACAAAAGCATGTAGAATGATGAATTAGATATAAAAAACATAAAAACATGGATTGAACCATATAACATCAATCATCTAGAAGTTGTAATCTTCATCAACCACGTCCACAAGTTGGTAACACACAACATATCGATAGTCAAACTTTCAAAATTCAATATATAACATTTATCATCATTGATCACAAAAGTTGTAACTTGTGCTTGTAACCATTACCATAACCAAGTAACCAAACAATTACAAAGAATATCTAAAACGAAATGAAACGTTTCAACTTTCAACTTTCACGAAGCATCGTATTCATAATTCATTACCAATGAGTTATAAATGCCACTTTCAAACTTAAATTGTCATATATTGTTTACAAAAAGTACCATAATAAATAGACTATAAAAAGTACTAGAAACTGGAAAAAACAAGTAAATCTATTATTTAATGCTTGACCCTCTTGCCACGAGAAATTTTTAATTTCTTGTCTCGTGCTTAATTGGAAATCTCCTCCTGCATAGTCGAACGACCTTGGTGCTCTTGATTAAATACAAGTTCCATACCCTATTACCCTAGGTGCTCTTGATTATTAGGAGTCTCCCCCGCATAGAGGGCTTGTTGCTCTTGATTAAATACAACTTCCATACTCTAGTACATGACAAAATCCAATGGAAACCTTGCAATCCCCCCAATCTTGAAATCTTGAAAAAATGACAAGTCTGCTGGATTTTGAGTGAGATCTAAAATTCTACTTTCTCCATATGAAATCCAATGAGGTCGGAACCACTCTCAAAGATCCGGAGTCATTTCATGGTAATGTTAAAAATTTAAGTAAAATGATGAAAATGAAAGATAAGGGAGAATGTCACTTTTACTTTAAGACTTTAACATTACCATGAACTACATATCAACACTAGGGCCAAATTATTGTTACCAATCTTCAATAGCTCCCTCTATCACTCTTGAATTGGCCGGGAGTGAAATTTTTTTAGGGAGTGCGCTCCCACCCAGAGTGCTTCGAGAGCGAGTTCCCGGGGGGGGGGAGGGGATGGGCCGCTCCACCACAACCTTGGTCCACCCTTCACAATCAACATGGAAGGCAAAAATGACTTGTTAGGACAAATTTGACCCTCTTGGAAACCAATGAGGCCAAAGTTTCTACATCAGCTCCATGCATGACTTGCTTCCCTAATGTATTATATATCGAATGATTATTAGGAAAACTCCCCACATTGACAAATAGTTAGAGTCTCTCAACAAGGATGTTTTTTAAATTTAGTCCTTGGAGGGTGAGTCCACTGTCCTTTGATTAGTCCATGAGCTAAATTTCATTCTCCATTGTTTCTCTATGTCTTTAGCTTTTCTCATAGATTTCAATTTTCATTAATCTTCTTAGAACCCTAACTTCGCACAACCTGGTTTTGATTTAATCTATAGGAATCTCTCTCATCAAATTCATAGCCATTAGCTTCTCCATAATTTGTGTTTAGTCATAAGAGATCCTTCCTTTCCATTTAGTGTTTTCCATTCATTACCACACATTTGTTCTGTTGCATCGTGGAGAAAAAAGATGCTCAAAATCGCAAAGATCCATCTCTCACAAGAGAGGTTGTGGAGAGAGAATGTTCAAAACCTCATAATACTGCTGAGAGGGATTAGATAAAAAAGTTCTAATATTGTTACACCTTTGTCAATCAAATATATCCTTAAGAATAAAAACTATTGTCAATGATAACTGAAAATCCCAACTATGGCCAACCAAAATATTGTCTTCATCACTTGCAAGTTGCACCAGCCAATGGTCATTTGCGTCTTCCCTACTCGTGCCAACCAAGGGTCATTCCTTATAACTAATCCTCAACTAACCATCAAATTTATGTACCTCATTGAACAAACTACACAATCTATGCGACTCACCTTTAAATCTATTAATTGAATAAACGTTTATGTAGACCTTAGTCCATAGTTACTGAAAAAGTGTAGTCATTTGCTTATCTGCATGAACCCTAGTCCACATGCCCATCTGTTCCATCATTGCATTGTGTTCCATTCACATCAACCCTATATGAAAGCTTTGCTTAGAAATTAGAGATCGCATTTTTCATCTCCATCCATCCTCATTTGTTTCTATTGCTATTTTTTACTCATTTGTGTATTCCTTAGCACGTGCATTTGAACTTCTATTCTATCTGCATACTCAAGATGGTTATACATAAGAGATGTCCTAGAAAATATTTGGACCAAAGAGGGGGACGACAGAGGTATTGCATAATGTAGGGGTGAATTATATCGTGGAGTCTCCAATGACTATGACCTTCCCTTACTTGAGGTTTTTTAGCAGTTGAATCCCTTGGAATATGTGATCCATTATCAATATCATTGGCGATGGTGGTTCCAAGTTCCTTGGTTCTAGTATTATGCTTCATGTCCCCATTGTGCTGGGATTACCTTTTGAAGCCTTGTCAAAGAGAGCGGATACTTCGCTTGCACTCTTTATCTAACTTTCAATGTCTTCTTTACTATATAACTTTCAATGTCTCATTTATTGGTCCAAGTCCTCGTGCGTGTAATGTTTCCCTTCAGTGTTACATTAAAAATAATACAAAAACCTCGACATTAAAATTTTGAAAAAATACAAGTCATCTTTAGAGTAAAAAATGGAAGTAAACTTTAAATTAAATTTTAAATATCTTGATTTGGAAGCAGTCGCCATTGTGTTATGTTTTCTAAGAGTGATCCTTTATGTCAAGATTGTCATATTGAGTGTCATGGATTACTCTGATTGAGGACATCGCTAAAGCTATAAGTAACATAATGCTTATGCTTGAAAGAAAGAAAACATATTAATTGATCTTTTATGATGAAATCATTATTTCCTTGTCGGGTGATCTAATGCCATCGTGATTGTCATGATTCAACCAAGTAGTGAGTGGAAAAAGTGTGCATTGATAGGGAGCTCAGACTAACAAACATTCGAATTTGTCAATATATTCAGAAGGATTTTTATGAGAAGTGTGTTGAAGTGTAACTAATCATACAAGATCTCTAGATCGCGTGTGTATAGGTCCAACCTGTAATTTGTGAAGAAACACATTGTCCAAGACTCTGAGCTAGAGCATGATCTTGTAGCTCATTCCAAGGATCTCATTTATAGTAGTGGTGATGAGTTTGATGAATGGTCATGTTGATCAATGTTTTGTAGGAGGCCAATAGCTTGTAGCATGCTTCTTGAACTGCAGAGGCCATTCAGAACATCATTGATTATTCTTTTTTGTTTTTGATATGTATTGCACTTGTGTTGTTTACCATTACATGGTGTGTACATGAACATGCCTTGAATATTTAGTGTCTGACAATTTGGAATCTTTGAAATCTATTTTTCGTTAAAATTTAAATATTTCATGTATTTTTTTAGTAAACCATATCATTTAATTCAATTTCATCAAAATTCAAATATTTTATATTTTTCTAGTAAACCACATCATTAAATTCCAACCAATCTGAGTCACATGGATGAATTCGAATTTGATTTTTAGGTCGAGTTCAAGTTTTAAAATTGTGTGTTAGAAGTTAGAAAATTTTTTGTGTTAGAAGTTAGAACCCACTCCCTGCTCCATTTTAAAATTTATAAAATGGTTTTTCTCAAAAAGTAAACATCCGTATGTGCCAGACACAGATTGTTGGAACTTGATCTTGTCTAGCTCCATCAAAATAACAGTAGGTCCCCATCTTATCAATATGTGGATGCATTACTACGTGGGGTGTTTGAATTTTTTCTTGAATTTTGGTGAATTCAAATAAGGATTGAATCTGTGAAACATACTGAAATGTTGGGATATGCTTAATCATGAAAGCTATCAGAACTTTTGGTGAGCCAAGTTACCCAAGACATCATTAATAAAAGCACATAAAAAGCTTTTATTGTTTCCCATTTGAGTCTCTAGGGACTCATTAACTGTTTGGCCCTGCCAGCCTCTTCCACAACTTGTCAAACTCCATTTCTGTTTAGACTTTGCTAGCAGAATTGTAATAAATTTTGAAGGTGTTCAATGGTTTCATAGGCTTGTTTACATAGAGTATAGTGCGTTGTGCCAAATCTATATTATTTTGAGTTCTCCAAGTATATTATTGGTAAGTACAAGCCACATATATACCTTGGATTTAAGTGGAGCTTTTAATTTCCATGATGCACTTTGCCACCATTCCACCTCACATTGGGATGACCCCACAAACAGGTGTATTCCCCTTGGTAGGGATTACTCTTAACCAAATTAAAACATCCCTCAGTTGGATGTCACATTTCTTAAATTGATCTACAAACCCTTTCGATTGTGCTTTCTCTTTGTCACTCAACATGTCACCTCTCTTTCAACCTTGTTGCCATATAGCAGTGTTTGTTAAATCAATTGATTGATTCAGTGGAAATATTCCTCGACTATGCTAGCAATCAATTAGTTGCTTGGGAAGCTTGAAGGCCTCTCCACTAACCCTGGGCTCTGCTCCTATCTTAACTGTCATCCCATTACCAACTTTCCACTCTAACTAATTCTTGGCCCGTGGGAAAGGCAATTGGGGTTTTCCAAAATATTGACATATATGATATTAGGCATGGATTTGTTTTCTTTCTTTATCCACTCCACAGTAAGAGGATTGAAGATCTTATGAATTATCAGTGGGCTCCACATTGGCCCCCTCAAATATTTAACTCCACAAAATTTTGGAAGCTAATGCCTTTTTAAAATGATGAATATGTTTTAAGTCCCTATGTTTTGTTTCCTTTGGTCTTGCAAAAGTTTAGATCTAATGAAAGGAACACCGTTTTTCTCACGCTTGCCATTCCACACGAATTTGAAACATTCGGTGTTATTATTTTTGATGCCCCTTTTGGTTTTGTTTTCAATCTTCTTAATCATCCATTTTTACTCTTGCTTTGTACAGTCATTTGGCTTCAAGAAGAAGCCAAATATTTCAAGTTTCCTTGAAAATGCACCTTCTAGTATGGAAATACCCGCATAATCCCGCTGACCTACTTCTCCTCCATCCTATTGAAAGCATTGTATTAGATAAAAATAACTTGTATTTTTGAAGCATTCAAAGATCCAGCTCCTGGTTCATTTTGCGTTTAAGATGGATGTGCTTAAACCTTAATCTATGGTTAAAATGAGTGAGAAGGATAAAGGGATTCCTTGCCTTGGTCCTGTAGAAAGCCTAAAGAAACTTGAAGCATTCCATTGATTAAAGCTACAATACACACACACACGTATGCTAAGCAATCGATTATCTAGTTTACCATTTGCACTCAAAACCCTATGTGAAAGGTAGTCAGATCTATCCAACTTCATAACCTTATGTCCAATTTCTAGGTTAGAGTGTAGGCCCTCTCCAGCCACCCTAATTGCATCATGTATTTGGCTTGCATTCAGGAAACCGAATTGAAATGAAAGATGCTAAACTCAACTATCTTCTTAAAGGATCTCGCTTTATTACCTTCTTATTGCATTTCCCATATAGTGTTCATATTTTTTTCGTTGATTAGCATAATTACAAAAATACTTAGTATTTTCATCACCATCGGCTATTTACAAGGCCCTACCCTTGAGCTTCCTTTCCTTCCAACAATTTCCTCTTGGTTCTCTATATTTTGGAGCTTATTTTTTACATCTTCAACAAATACTTTTACAAATCTTGTGCATATATATGGCTGCAATTGGACATTCCATATAGATCTGGGCTTGATCATCATTTTTTTACACATGTCCAGTTGGAAATTGCTTTCTTATATCTATTGAGATTTGTTGATAATCGTAGACTAGTTGATTCCTTTAATGAGGCATCATAACCTAACCAATTTTGTTTTTAACTAAATTCCTTCAGCCTTCATCTCCAAGCCACTTGGAATGATATTTCAAGGAGCTAGGAGGCTTACTATCTTGCCTTTTTACATTGGCAGAATTGGGAGATGTATAGGGTCCCCTCCCAACTAGTTGAATATGTAAACCTTTTGGAATCATTCATAGTTGCTTTCAACACCAAACATCTTTCAAGCCTTTTGGCTATCCTTAAATTCCAGCAAGTAGTACTGCATTTTATAGACTCATCTGCTAAACTCGCTTCCTTAAATTTTTGTTGAAGGAAATTAGCCAACGGGTCCTCTCTAGTAGAGTTTCCTTTCCCCATATGTCAATTGTCTCAACTATGAAATTAAGAGCACCACCTAGAATAATTTTATTTTGTCATAAACTGTTGTCCCAACAATTTCTTCCAGAAAGGGATTCTGGAGTTAAATAATGGCCGCTGCTACATCATAATCTCCATGTTATCGTCTTTCTGCTGTTGGGAAATACTAGATAGGGTGCCAGATTACAATTCCCTTTCTGGAGTTAAATAATAGCCGCTGCTACATCATAATCTCCATGTTATCGTCTCTCTGCTGTTGGGAAATACTAGATAGGGTGCCAGATTACAATTCCCGAGTTTGATCTTCTTTCTTGAGAACAATCTTTTTGACTTGTAAGTCAAATTTGGGTCATACGTTCATATTATATATGTGAACTCAATTTTACACAATTATTTATCATCCTTTACAGTCGGTTCTATTTTAGCTTATTTCTATACTGTTAAATTCTATTTCTTTGCTTTGCCAGGTAGATTTACAGTCGGTTCTATTTTAGCTTATTTCTATACTGTTAAATTCTATTTCTTTGCTTTGCCAGGTGGATCGCAGTGGACGTTTTCCACGGTTGAAGTTTAGGGATCACGAGACATATACTAACAAGACAAAGGAATATGATGACATGGCGATGAAATACCTTTCCTATGTTCTTTTCGTTCTCGTAGGATGCTCGGCGCTTTACTCACTAAAATATGAGCGGCACAAGAGTTGGTACTCGTGGATCTTGTCTTCATTGACAAGTTGTGTGTACATGTTTGGTAAGTCTACCAAAGTTTGGTTCAATTTAGTTTATCCTAGCTGATTTCGTGGAATTTGTCAGAATGGGCTCCCCTGTGAACTTCTCTTGTTTGTATTGGTCGATTTTACATATTTCATTTTATAAGAGTGATTCTAACCGTAAGTTGGGTATTTGCAGGTTTTATCATGATGTGCCCTCAGTTGTTTATAAACTATAAGTTGAAGTCTGTTGCTCATTTGCCCTGGCGACAGATGACATACAAATTTCTCAATACGATTATCGATGATTTGTTTGCATTTGTGATCAAGATGCCCATATTGCACCGCCTCTCAGTTTTCCGTGATGGTAAATATAAAGTTTAAACACTGGTTTTCCTAAACGACAATTTTTTGTTTTTTGTTTTATTTATTTATTTATTTATTTTTAATCTTTTGGTTCTCACTACCTTCATACCATGCTTGCTTATGTTTTGGTCCTTAAAATTTTTCTGCAGATGTCATCTTCCTTATCTATCTTTATCAGCGATGGATATACCCAGTTGATAAGAAACGTGTGAACGAGTTTGGTTTTGGAGGAGAGGATAAGAAGGACGAGGGGGTGGATGGCTTACTCGAAGATAACGTCTCTTCCACAGGTGAAAATGCCATGGTTGAGCAGGTTACGAGGACTGCTGCAGGAAGGGTAGCTGCTAGGGCTGGAGCTTCAAATTCAAATGTTGGTAACGATGGAGATAACAAAAAGAGCAAGTAAATTTTATTACACTGCGGGACAAGTGTATTGATTCTCATGATTGAGGAGATCAGTTTTGGGAGTTTCACCATTGATCTTCAGTGAATCAGGATCCTCTTGCATTTGTGATCTTTTAAGAAAAATGTATACTATCTCTTACCGTCGTGGATTTGAAATGTAGGCCTTTCCGGTTGTTTACTTCTAATGCTTCCATTGATAACTGCTGTACGATTGGAAACCAATTATTCTTTCAAATGTTTACATCGCAAGTTGCTGAAGGAATGAAAATGATTTATTGTGCAGTTGAAAAAGGAAACACGTCATCTGCCTCGTGGCAAAATCTATGGCAAAGTTTCTGAGTGGAAACTAATATTGAAGACTTTTTTCTTGGATTCTTTGTACAGGCATTGCATTACTAATTGTTCGTTATATCTTGAAAATGGTATCGCTTCCAATTCGGGTCCCATTTTCTCAACTACGTGAATCTTAATTTGATGCCATGTATAAATGCTCTGTGTTGGTGATCCATTCAGAAGATTTTCATGATCTCTTCCCCGTGGACCCTGGACCAGGATGTTGCATGCCATTTTGTTTTTGGGTTTTAAAAACAACGACCCATCCAATTGACTACGAGGTCCAATTGGTTCTCATTTGGTCGTGTTTATCATTGAATTTGAATCAGCACACATGACCCTAGTACGGAGTGCCCCCCAAGAATTTGTTGTTAGGCTTATGGTGCTGTATTTCCTAATTAAAGTTGTAGCCTTCCTATTGCGGAGAGGTTGAATTCTCCGACTTGGAATTTCTTAACAGGCGGGCCATTTGGAGACTCTAGTAGGTCGGTGAATATCAATCTGGTATAGTTGGACTGTTATTTCTCCTCCTAATTTAGGTGCTAGAGGTTATGTTTCTACTCATCTTTTGTATTGTCAAGCGCATGTGAAGGACAATATTCTGTTGTGTAAGCTTTTGGCAATAGCATCCCCGTGTTAAAGGTACATAGGTCTATAAAGCATTTAATGTTGTTAGCTTTTGGTTAGTCTCGAGACCTTTCATGGCTATGTGATTTGCTTTGTGGGAATAGTAGATTTTAACCTCAATGGAATTTAAAGCCTGTAGTTGGCCGTTGCCAAACCCGTTTTTGAAGTGATTTTGTTTTTAGGAACTTCTATCTTAGAATATGCTAACTAATAAAAATACTGTTTATTAATGCTATAAGCTGAAAAAAGGCAATTTTGGATGGACAGTTCCAAAGCTTCTTAGTCCATGCCATTAATGACCAGGAATTGGTTCTTTATGATTAAAATCTTGTCATGTCACTTTGTGTGGCACGAGTTTAATTGGTGCAAATGAAGGTAAATAGTTTTGTTTACAATATTCCATATTGATGTACTATTTTGTTCCTAAAGCATTCCAGGGGACTTAGCATCTATTTGAGTGCATGGGTGTGCAAGAAATGAATTGTATAATGCATGCTTTGCATTATTATTACATATAAAATTGAAGTCAATAATTCATGGAATGCACGCCCTTTATTATTACATATAAAATTTAAGACCCTGTAACGATTAGAAAAGCTTTATTGAAGGACACGCGAGTCAGTTGGGGAAAGACAGAAACTATCTATAACAAGTTCCTGTGAGAAAAGTGGTAGCTCACAATCAACATAGTCAGTTGGATCGAAAATTTCGGGTTCTGTAGATAAAACTTCGAATCTAATTGAGTGCATGGGCGTGAAAGAAATTACATGCAGGATGTATGCTGTTTCATAAAGTTGCATTCCATGACTTGTTGCTTCGAATCTAATTGAGTGCATGGGCGTGAAAGAAATTACATGCAGGATGTATGCTGTTTCATAAAATTGAATTCCATGACTTGTTGAGTGCACGCTTCTATTGGTACATGTAAAATTAAGTCTCTGTAACGATAGAGAACTTCATTGAAGAGCTTTCGTAAATATAACTTGGGATCTATTTGAGTGATGAGCGTGAAAGAAATGACTCGTAGAATGCATGCTTTGTATTATTAATATATAAGAAATTGTTGTTGATGTTTGGTAGAATTCCCTCCTTTTATTATTGCATAGAAATATGAAGTCTCTGTAACGATTAGAGAAGTTTCATCGAAGGATCGATGTTTGGTTGAATGTACGCTTTCTATTATTACATACAAATATAAAGTCTCTGGAGCGATTAGAGAAGAAGCTTCACGGAATAAGCTAAGCTATCAAGTCTATGTAACGATTAGAGAAGAAGCTTCACGGAATAAGCTAAGCTATCAAAGTCTATGTAACGATTAGAGAAGTTTCATTGAAGGACGTACAAGTCAGCGAGGAAAGAAGGGCAACATCTACCTAGTTCTTTTGAGAAAAAGTGGTATCTCGTTGAGAAAAGTGGTATCTCGTTTCATTGAATGACGTACAGATCAGTGGGGAAAGAAGGGCAATATATACAAAATGGCATTTTGTATTAACATGGCTAATGGGGATAC
This sequence comes from Pinus taeda, assembly GCA_000404065.3. Taxonomy (NCBI): domain Eukaryota; kingdom Viridiplantae; phylum Streptophyta; class Pinopsida; order Pinales; family Pinaceae; genus Pinus; species Pinus taeda. The sequence goes on along the minus strand of APFE030615384.1, from coordinate 115,657 downwards.
AAAAGGTTTTGGTATATGTTTTAATTGATAACGAAGTATTAATTCATCCAGAAAAACCGTATCTTTTGAAATAATATGAATTATTATTGATTACTGTTTGTGATTTTGAGATGATTTCGAAATAATATAAATTATCATTGATTAACGTTTTTTATTTTGATTTTGAAATAATATAAGTTATTATTGATTGATTTTGATTTTGAAATAATGTAAGTTATTATTGATTACTGCTTGTGATTTTGAAATAATATAAGTTATCACTGATTAGTGTTTGTGATTTTGAGATTAATTTTTCATCATTTTTCAAAAGACAACTATATCAATTTAAATTGTAACTATGAGTTGTCATTGATTACTATTTACAATTTTGGATTGATTTATTGTAATATTTAAAAATGTGTATGTTGTCAAGCATCTTAGAATTTTAGGTAGCAAACTTTTATTTTTTTTAGGAACCTTGTATGGTTAATTTTTTGGATGGTGAGGTCTCAAGTAGAATTAAATTAATACTTTTAAAAATACTAAATTAATGCTTTTAAAAATACAGTCTTTTGGATATATATTTTTTTTTTTTAATTATATGTAATATTTTAATTATAATGATGAAATAAAAGAAGAAAGTTAATTATATATTATATAAATAATATGTTTAAAAATATCTGTTTATGCATTAATTTAGTTGCTTGGTTTTGCTTTTGTTTTTTTTTCAAAACTATAGGAGTAAAATAAGAGAACACATCAAATATTATTGCTCTTTAGATTTCTTTAGATTTTTTTAAGTATTAGGTTCAAATATTATTGCTCTTTAGATTTTTTTAAGTATTAGGTTATGTTAGGTAAATATTTTGATTTTTTTTAAAGTATTAGGTTATGTAATATTTTGATTTGGTAAATTTATAAAGAAAGTAAGAGTAAAAATATAAATTAATAATAAAAATAATTATGATTATTAATTAATAATAATAAATTAGCCTAGATTTATCTTATTTTTGTATCTATTAATCTATCAAATTGAGAAGTATCAAATCTCATAATGTGTAAGCCTTTCCTCAAGTTTTGCACTTGAAAAAGAAGTTTGCATCAAGTTTTTCAGTGCTGGATCTAGGTTCGTTGAGAAGTGCTCTGATAGATCTGAAGTTATGATGGATTTATGTTTGTTGAGAAGTGCTCTCCAACCCAGTATAAAAGAGATTTATATTATGTAAACATTTTGACTTGGTCAAATTATATGAAAAAAAACAGTGTTAATTACAATTATTAATTAAAACACTTTGATCTGATCAATTTACATAAAATAAAATAAAATAAAAATAAAGCCATGAAGGTTAGCTCAATTGGTTGAATCTCCATTGTTAAATCATCTTTAAAAGTCACAAGTTCAATTTTCTCGACACCATCGAGGTTAGGGTTCGTGGTTGCACTAAGAGGGAGTGATCCATTTGTGTGGGTTTGCTTGGTACAAATATTTCGTGGACGTTAGTGGTCACTGATCTTCAGAGTCTATGAGCCACATTAAAAAATAAAATTAATAATTATAATTATTCATTAGTGATAATTAAACATGCCTAGATTCACCTTAACTTCGAATCTATCAAGTGCAAGTGTTGAGAGGCACCAAATCTCTTGGGGTGCAAACCTTTCCTCAAGTTTTGCACTAAAAAAAGAGATTTGTAGTGTGAGAGATTTGATCCCTCTTGACGCCTTATAGATACAATGTCAAAATGGATATAGTTTGTCCATAATATAAGTGATAACAAGTAGTAGTTTTTAAAATAAATAAATCAATTTTAATAGGGGTTTCACAATTTTAATTTCATTATCAATAATTATTAGGTGGATGGTAGGAATTTAATCTCCATAGAGTGTTTTAAAATATTCTTAGTAATATACACAAATCAAAGGGTGAGATTCCTTTTTAAAGTAGTTGTGTTTTTTTTGTTATTTTAATTAAATTTATTAATTAAAAAAATTATATGAACAAGTGTCTTATGAAATGAGTTATGGTTCTTTTAGTTTGGAGTATTGATTAAGAATTTCCATGGCAAAGTGGGGGTGAATTGTTTTTTAAATGTATATATGTTTAACTATGTTAATTCATTTTATCACTGCAACCATTTAAATAAATTAAATGGTTGGGAAAATGTGATAAGTATCAATTCATGAAATTCTTAATTTGTAAATAGCTTTTGTTGGACCAATACCATGGCTTATCAATACCACATGCCTAATACTTCATGTAGATATGACATTTTCTTTAATTGATTAATATGAGATAAATTTATCTTCGATTTGTGCATACTACTATGGATATTTTGGCATATTCCATGAGCGTAGTCTAAGTTATAAAGGAAATAACGCTTTTCAATGAAATTCACCAAAATCCGACAATACAATTTCAAGTTATGTTATTGTTTAAAATACATTTTTGAATGCATAAATGGATCCAACATCCTTGAAAAGCCGCAAAGCACTCAACTTATGCAGATTAAACAATTTAAACTCAAGTTTTTGAAAATCTATGTCGAATTTTGATTAAAATTAACTAGAAAAATGATCATGAAAAATGCCATTTCATCTATAAATTAGACTATACCTATTCCATGAAGGTTAAATCTCTACCATTCACTTAATAATCACTGATAATTAAATAAATTTTTTAGAAGACCTATTTTAAAATAGACTCAACGTAAATAATAATAATAAGAATTATTTTAAATAAAATTACAATTTAGTTATTTTTTATGATTTTTTAAATTTTAGCAATTTGAAATGTATAATGAAGTAAGTGTTTTAATACTTATTATAACTTCTAACATCAACAATAATGTCAATGACCAAATTTCAACCATTCTACCCTTCATCCCACAATCCAATCCTTGCGTGCCTAGTTTTGAAGATCCCTATCCACTAAATCTGTAACCACAAGGATCAAAGGAGTGAACGCTGGAGAAGAATCTTGTTGGATCTCTCAATCTTTGACTTGCTCTAAATGCCAAGGTTTTCTCCATTTTAGAATCCTTGGGTCTCTTTGTAATTAGGCCTCACGTGATCATGTTAACAAGACCTTTGATTCTTTCGGTAACTGATCTCCGATGTCAATATCTTTGCCACTGCCACTTTTCGCGAGATATGTGGCAAATCCAGAGTTTGTGACCGTTATTTGAGAAAGATTAGAGGGAGGTTATGCGGGGACTTTGTGGGTTTTGTGGTGGTCTTTAACTCGGCTCATTAGACACATTAACTTGGTAGCAAGGAATCATATAGTATTGATATTTTTTAATACTATATTTTTTTTACTTGGCTTAAAAATATATTATAATTAATTGTTAAATTAATATTAGGAATAATTATTATTACTACTAGTTTTTATTGGTTAATGTGGGCTAATTCATTATCATTATTCAAAGAAAAACTATCACTATTTGTAAAGAAAAACAAATCATTTTAAAGACTACACTACTGGATTCATTATATGGAAAATAATGAAGTTTGAGTAATAATTGAACCTTCTATCATGTATAACCTTGAAGTTGTCCATCATGCACTCAAAAAATCGTATATGTCCCAGATTTAATATTGTTTATGGTTTTAGTAATTTTGGATTTTTGATAGGATATAAAATTCAAGTACAATTTTAATTATTTAAGAGACCATAGATATCAAGACACTCTTTACTGAGCTTAGAGTATTGCCCTAAAACTGCTTATGTGTCGCTGAGAGTTCATTTTCAGGATGTAAGGAAATAGGATAATGACCCAAGGCCTAGAGGCATCTGGCGGGAGCAAAAGCTTGCCTTTTACGGATCGCCTTCTAGATGACATGGTTTTCCTTGAATAATAGTGATAAATCAACTTGCATTTGCAGGTAGCAGCCAGTGATAAGTGTCCCCACTACTGATTTGACAACTAAGTTATGATACATTTCCCATTGTTTTGTTGGGCATTGGATAATCTAGCGCTCCCCGTGTGTTTCGTGACATGGACTAACTGCCTCTCGAGGATCCGTTAACTCTGGCGATGCGTCCGTTTACTAACACCTGCGGGTTTTGAGGTAATGGCAATCGTGATCCCAATAAATGGTATCAGAGCCAGTTCTTAAAATAGTTGTAACTCCCTTCATTTCTGCTACTGTGGGCTGTATGCTGGTCTGAGCACTGTCCACTGAGCGTTGTCTTCTGTCATTCTGACCTGAGCTCTGTCCTCAAGCGCCTCTGTCGTTCTGTCCACTGAGCGCTGTCCGGCGGATACTCGACCTTCTTGCAGAAAGGTATTCATTTTTCAAATTTTTTTCTCCATTGAAGGACGCTCTCCAGCTGCAGTCAAAAGCAATTCAAACTGAATGTATATTGAGCTGTGCGCGATTGAAACTTTTAGTTTTTGAAACGCTGTATTAAGAATATATTTGAAACGCTGTATGGTATCTGCGTTTTTATTTTATTGGTGAATGCATCATGTTGCAGCATCGTCACTGTGTTGGCATCTCTGCGGTATGACTATGGTATATACTCCTGGTTATCTCCCTCCGCATACCCGATTATATATTATACCACTAGATTGTGGCCTTCCAAACCGCTATACCTCGCTCCGACTTACATCGCTTCCATACACCCCTTATACAGTCAGTCCTCCCTCTTGTCCGGTCCCCTCTCCCAAACACAACACAACTCCCAAGCATTGCTCCCAAACGATGCTCCCAAATGTTGTGGTTATCAACACTACCGTACCACTTCCATAAATTCGCTCTTGGTTTTTAACGTTAACACAGTTTCGGTTTCAAGAAGGAAGGCGCAAGGGTCACGCAGCTCTGAATCTGCCTCCTCACTGGTTTATATATTGTATCCGAGGCCAGAAGCCTCAGAGTTTCGATGCCAAAGATCTATTGTGGCGGTTGAAGGGAAAGCGACTGCTGTTTGTTGGGGACTCAATAACACGAAGACCACTGTTTAAATCCATGCCATTGCAAGTTTTGTCTGGTATCAAAGCGCTGTTTTTTTTCATTCAAATCATTTGAATGCTGGAACCCACGCTAACTAGCTGTGTGACGGTACGTGGGTCAAACTTGGGTTAAGAGTAGAACCCAGCAGTTTAATTGCCCATGTCCCCATGTATATCTGAAGAATAATCCATTCTGAAAGCATAATTAATCAGAGCTGAGCTTTTGGCTTGAGAGCGAAGTAAGATCGATTTGTTCTTTCTCTTCTGTGTGAGCGCAATCCATGGAGTAATTTACATTTGTCTAGCTTGGGTGTTGAGAGGCTCTGCAGTTTCAAAGCGCTTTTTTTTTTCATTCAAATCATTTGAATGGTAATGCTATCCTGCTGCGTCCTAAAGTTAAAGCATTAAAATGATTGAAGTGATATGTACATAATATTTCAATAAAATGCTGATATCAAACATTGGAAGGATTTGAAGAAACATAGTGCATAAAGTATTTTTTTTCTATCAGCAGAAGTAATTTTTTACATAATGCATTCAATCATCTCTATCGTAGGAATAGTTCTCATTGGCAAGGAGAACTATCCTGATTGGTCCAGGATGATACAACACACCCTCATCTTCAATGAGTTGTGGAAAGGAGTGTGTGTCGGAGGAGACAGTGACCCAGAAAAGCCTACCTCAGACAAAGAGCTCACCATTTGGGAAACCAAGAACAGCAAAGCTTATGCATTAATCGCAACATCTGTAAATAAAGAGGTGAGTCACCACATTTCATCATATTCAACTGCCTTTGAAGCTTTACAAAAGCTGAAAGAACTCTATGACTCACATTCTGCACTTAAAATCGTCCAACTCATGATTAAACTCTTCACTCTTGAACTACAAAATAATGATCCTCTTGCTCTTGCATCTGAAATAAAGTCTATAATGCATGATATCAAATCCACTAAGGTTGAGCTGGATATC
>APFE030615384.1:28180-105511 GCA_000404065.3 Pinus taeda | reverse complement strand
TGTGTAAATAAATAAATTAGGAATGTGAACAGTCATCGAGAGATGAACTGAACAATCACTCCTATTGTATATAACAATAACCTACCTATGGAATAATAGACGAATCAGTTTTACTGCCTTTGGAGAGTTACTGCCTGGCCTGACAGGCATGTCCATAGGTTTCCCCTTTGTATTTTTAAAATACATTAATACATGAAAATAACGCAAAAATTCCATTAAACGAACTTCAAAATATATTAACTCTGGCTTATCGCCCCATCGGGCCCGGCCATCGCATCGGGCATATAATAATATATATATATATATATATATATATATATATATATATATATATATATATATATATATGGACGCTCCTTTGTAATGCTCCGATTTCGATGCACTAATTTCGGCGATCGCACCATCGCATTGCCCAGGTCCCGCCTTTGCCTTGTGGTATTGCCGATTGTGATCTGCCGATATCGGCGATCGCAATATCGCATTAGCCCATCGCACTTTATGCCTCCGACTACCACCGCCGATTGCGATTACCGATCGGATCTAGACCGTTGATCAACCAGATCCGGTAGTCCCTGTTCACTGTTCCTTCAACCTCCGATAGGCTCATTTCTCGTTGTTTTCTCATGTTTTTGAGGCCCAATAGTATAATCTAATATTTCTAAAAGTCCTCCTTCTGCGCTTGTTTTTCCCTTTTGGGAGATTTGGAAGACTTAGAGGGTTTTTAGGCCCATTATTCAAGGGATTTTGCCTCTTTTTCCTTTGAGAAAGGGCATCTTCATTTTATGGTAGCTTTCGCATTTGAAATCCGTTTTCGCCCATTTAAGTTGTGTTGGATTTAGAATAGAGGGATACCTGTAATGAGACTATTTCTGAGAGCAGCCTGTGACTGTCATTTTCCTATGATTTACAAAGGATGTGTGCCATTTGGCACCTTTCATCTCTTGCATGAAGTCTTTTAGACTTAGAGGTTTATCCATGATCCATTTTTGGATCACTTAGCTTTTATTAATCACAGGCAAATCTAACTAGGTCCGGGACTTCCACATTCCACCTGACCATAAACATGGTTGAACCAAATCTCTCTTTCAGCCAGTGACCCCCATGCCATATTCCAAAAATGAAAGTGGAATCTCATATAATAAGCAATCTAAGATCAATCAAGGGAATCTATAGGTTAAACCACCTCCACCCTCATCAAATAGTGATCACACCAAAACTGGTGCTCCGATTACAACCAAATCGAACTTGAAATGCCATCCTGAATCCATCACTATCCTTGAGGATTTTTCTGTCTCCTTGTCTCTCAAGCTTTACTGCAATCTAATCCTATATCACTAAGCTCTAAACCAAGACCAATCTCTAAGGATTTACTGCAATCCAAACCCAGATCACTAGGCCCTAAACCAAGACTTATCCTCAGGTTTTACTATTTATCTCGCCAAAACCAGTCAAGGGATTTCTAGGCCTTTGGGAATGAAACTTGAGACCACCTCCACCTCGGATTTCAAAATCCATCTAGCAAACAAAATATCAAAACCGAGATAAACATTCCAACATACCATGACATCCAAAAAAAGGCAAGGCTAGGCTGAAAACCGTTGTCGTAACCCAACAAAACCATTCCACTGACAATAAGAGAACCATACACTAACATGAAAAGCCATGCATGTCCAAACCAGCTAGGAAATCAAACATGCAAAAGGTTACCGACAAGGATTCATGCTGAAGCTGCTTGATCCTGCTTTTCATTCCTTGATCCTTACTATCCTTCCTTTCCCTTTGCTTTATTTTCCTTCCTTGCTCCATAGCTAGAGTGCTCCAAGAAACTCTAAGTGACCAAGAGCAAGAGAGAGAAAGAGAACAATGAGAGAGCTCCAAACTTGAACTGACAAAAGGTTACCAACTGATCCTCAAAATCCTTTTTATGAATGAGGCCTCTATTTTATTCATTTCCATTATTTTTCTTCAATTTCCTCCTCACATGCAACTTGTGACCTTTCACCTTACTTTTCTCCTAATTTCCTTTATTTTCATAAATAAATGTGCCAAAATTCCTTTGCCTTAGCCTTTTCCAGTTTTCCTTAGCCAAAACACACATCCAGTGATGCCCACTAGCATATCTTTGCCCAAAATTCAACTTGGAATAAGTGTCCCTTAACCTTGGTCTTATTTTTCCTTTATTAACTTTTATTACATGAACTTTTCACCAAAGCATTACACTCACTTGGTTCTAATAACTCAATTATGTTGAGCACACATATTTTTTTTTTTTTTTTTGAATAAGACTAATTCTATTATTATACAAAAATCAGAAATACATATGAGTTACAATGGGCAAGGCTATGGAAATCTGCCTGGAAGCCCTCTTCTTGCCCTGATTACATTCCCAAAATTGAACGTTATAAAAATTTGGAATACGATAATTTGCCAAAGGCTCGACACATTGACACTGAAGACACAAGGACATTGAACAGACCAAGACACAGACAGACAAACACATAGACAATTACAGCCGACACGTTGACATAGATGCTGATGCCGCTTGGCAGAATCATAGACATAAAGATAAAAACATAGAAATGCTCTTGCAACAGAGGTAACCAAGAGCAAGCTCATTCTTCATCAGTGATGTAGGGCACCTCTTCTACTCGAGGAGAGAATCATCAGAGTCTGAGAGAGGGATGACCGCACCAGAGGGCCCTTCCTGAACCGGCTTGCTAGGACCAGCTAGCGCCATAGGACAGGCTGAGGGGACGCATTCCTTGGCAAGGCGCTCAAGGTCAATTCCAGACCCTCGTCCATGAACCAAATGACTTGTTCCTGCCCGAACCGGATGGCACGCGATGGGGGATTCTTCTCTGCTTTGGCGTTTCCATTCCGGTATGGGCTCTGCCCCATGCTCAGCATAGTCTGCCACGTGAATTGCCTCATCCTGTGTAGCACAAGGTTCAACTGTAATAGAGATAATAAGGGTTGAATTAGCTTGAGGGCAGGGAAGCCGATACCTGAGCGTGGGAGATTCATCCTGACCTCCTTCCGCTCTTGCGTCTCTACCAGCTCCTCTGCCACCTTCATCATTGCTGCCTTGGAACTGCTGTGGCACCGACGTGACTTCAATGGAGGAGGAGGGCGAAATGTGACCTTGCCTCTGCGTGGAGGCTCTACCTCTGGTGCCCCCTCGCCTGCTACACATTCTCTGCCTTTCCCTTTGCATCATGGGATTTGCCAATTGCAGTCTCACGCAGGCCGCAGGAGCTGCTTCTATGCGGAGGACCTGCGCAATTGTAATGCAGTAGCAGGGCCTGCTTTTCCCCGTCTCTGAAACAGGCTGAGTGAACTCCGGATCCCTTCCCCCTTCCTCCGCAGAGCGCATCAGGGATTTCACCTTATGCCAAACCATATCCCCTGGATGAACAGGCCCTCCAACGTTAATACCCTCCATTACACTGGTTTCCAAGCAGCTCACTCGAGCTGAGAGGACTGGCATTAAATTCCTCTGCCATCGGATTTCATGCGAGGTTTTATCATTCCTTGCAGGGTACCGTCTGTCACCTCTGGGCTGCCACCTGCCCACGTGACCGCCCACCCTCTCAACACGTCCCGCCATCACCCGCATCCGGGATTGAGCACACACTTACTAAAATAATTTTTACTTATTTAAACATTCATGAACCATAAGAAAAAAATTACATATAGGATCTATCAACTACACAACATGGAACACAAGGTTTATATGGAAACCCATTCAAGATAAAACCACACAATTTATTTTATAGTTCTTTGTAGAAATCAACCTATTTTACAAATATTTGTAGGCATCAACCTACTAAAGACACCAATCCCCACTGGTACAAACCCTAGTAGCTACCAACCTACTCGTTCATATCTTTGTAGACACCAATCCCTGCTGCTAAGCACCAAATTAGCAAGAGACGCCAATCTCTTTGTTTGTGAGGCACCAACCTACAAACAACTTATTCAAAAATGAACTACTCATTAAAACACCAAATTCACTTGCTACTTCTTCATATTTACTCATTGATGTGCCATGTAAAAGTTATGGTAGCTTTCCAAAAACTTGTTGATTTTTGGCCTCTTCCTAAGAGAAAACTTGTATAGCTCACCATGTGTCCAATTCTTTATATTTGATTCTAAATTTTTACTTCAATCACTTCAATATGCTCCCTTAGATATCTAGAAGTTTCATAGTTTGAAGTGTCCCAGAAAAAGAATTATAATGAAAATGTCATGATAACTCTTTTGAAATTGATTTCAGGACTATTCACAAACCCTAATTTCCACAATGTATATATCTGAAATTATAGTGAGAAAAAATACGAAATTTTCATTAGATGTACCTTCAACTGTTTTCTCAATGTCCCCAAAATTTCACATTTTGATTCTTAACAAAAAATGAATTATATCAAAAGTTCCAAGGTCACTCGTTTAAGACTAATTTTAGGACTATTCACAAATCTTAACTTCCATAGGGTATATCTTTGAAACTATAGTGAACTAGAATATGAAATGTTTATTAAACATACCTTCAGTTGTTTTCTTAATGTGCCCAAAATTTCACAGTTTTATTCTTTATAGAAAGTGAATTATAGAAAACTTTCCTGGTTCAATCATTTAAGACTGATTTTAGGACCATTCACAAACCCTAAACTTCATATGGGATATCTCTGAAATTATAGAAAATTAAAATCTAATTTTTTTACCAGAAGTACCTTGCGACATCTTTAATTGCTCCAAATTGTATGGTCTACAATGTCCTAGAAAAGAAATTATAGAGAAAATCCCAAGATGATTTGTTTGAAATAGTTTCGAGGACCAATGACAAACCCTAAGTTCCACAATGCATATATGCAAAACTATAGCCAACAAAATATGAAATTTTAACTAGATATTCTTTTCAATCTATCATCAATATGCTCAAATTTTCACTACTTGAAACATCCCAAGTGTGTGTGTGTGTGTGCATGTAATTCCAAGATGACTTGTTCACTCCACAAATTACATTTTTGCTTCTATACACACTTTCCTTCCAGTACTTTCTCTTTTCGTACATTATTTATCATAACCCTTCATAAAAGACATTTTAATTCAAAAGATCATGTTAATTCATTACTTAAATAATTAATTCTCTTTTTATTTCACTTTTTAGATACTATGGCCGTTTAAACCATGAGTTTGAAATCACCATTTGATTACCGCTTTTTCATAAACACCCCCTTTTTAATATACTTACATACTTACATATAATATAATAATAATAATATATCAACAAGTTAATGAAGTTAAATTTGTAGTTATTTATAAGAATGTACTTTTTCCTCCAAAGGGGTGGTTCCCATGGAGGAATATTCTTCGTAGTCAAGTTAGTGGTAATGGAGGTCATGTATTGTTCAATTTTATTTTTATTTTTTTATTTTTTTTTAGGTTTTATTTTTTATTTTTTCTGTGGAAAATTTGGGTAGATCAACACAAAGGGACCACATCTCACTTTCCAAACTAGCAAAGTCTAACCCTAAGGGTGTTGAGGAGAATTGACCTGATGACCTCCCATCGGTGAGGTATTTTAGCAACGAGAACTCAACCAATTGAGTTAACCATCAGGGCTTAAGTATTGTTTAATTCTATGAGTGTTTTGGTGTATATACACTTAAAAGATATGTAATGTAATAGTCCATTGTCATATATTAAGCTTAGATTTTAGGCTCGGGGAAGAATTGGCTCAACTTTATTGACCTATTTAACATTTTGTAATCAAGTTGTACTACTACGACTCGAATTGCAAAATTTAAATATAATATATTTATAGGTACAATTAAAAGTAAAATAAAAATTATAATTTAGTTATAAAAAATAAAAAATAATTAATAGGTTTCTATAGTTTTTAATATTTGATATAAAAAATATATTTTAATTTTAATAATTGAATGATTAATAGATAAAAAGTTATAATTTGATCATGCAAAATATAAATAATAATAATTTGTTATGAAATAATTATTTTGTTTAAGTAAGATTTGTTATTTTATTAAAGTGTCAAAATAAGATACAAAGATAAGATGGAATTCAAAAGGCTATTATACTAGCTAATTAACATATTGGAGCATAGCAAGGGCAATTATCAGAGAATACCAAAGCATTTTTCTATACTTAAAGGGCATAATACACAATAATAATAATAAATAAATACCACCGAGACTTGATATAGGAAAACCACGTCAAACCACTCCCTAAGATGATAGAGGATTAAAGTATGTCCAAAAAATAAAGAGTTTGTCAATGAGGAAATTGGGCATAACATGAATGAAAACTTTAAAAATAAGTTCAAATAGGAAATTCAGCTAAACCAAGATATATTTTCTAAATTAAAAACTGTGGTAAGAAACCTATGATTAGTTGGGAATGTTGTGACCATTATTGTTGGAGGAAGAATAGAGCATTATCGGGGTGTCCTTAGAGGATCCCAACAACTCAATATGGAGCACCCTCCATTCTTTTTCACTAACGGGGAACAAAGAGTAATTAAGAGTCTGTTCCAATGAACTTCCAAAGACATCAAAACATAGACCACAAAAGCCTTCATGTGCTACTATAGTTCAATTGTTCTATGAAATTATACTTGGTGAGTGCAACTTGAACCAATGTTGAGGAGAAATCCTTGGACCAATTCATCCACATCCACCTATTCCTTGTATGCATGTTCAACTTTGACATTTGTTTCAATGGATTGAACCAAATTGCAAATGTGGGGTGTTGTAGTCTAGTGAAAGGCTAAGGTCGCAATGAGTACATTAATTTCAACCCTTATGTGACAAAGAGGGGCCTTGCCCTTCCAAGAAGTTCACAAATCCATAGCCAAAGTGAGGATCACCACAATTACAGAAGACTTACAAACAAATTTAATGATCAAAGCTAAGATAACTAGATTGATAATTTTACCATAATACTTGTTATGCGTTGGGTTATACATAAAAGAGATGAAGTACTCTACGTGGAAGGCCACATACAAATAACAAACCCTCTCATCCTAGTGGGAAGTTTACCTGCGTTTCAAATTGCCACTATCCATCTTCAAATCATTGTGCAAAATCCCCCTTTGTATTTTGAAATCCCAACGCCAAACCTTGTTACCTCATTAATTCATTTTTACATAAAAATGCAATTCAATACATTATCATAATTTTTTTTCTAAGTTATGCTAATTCTATTAAGGTAAGAAAACTATCATACACAGAGGCTGAAGCTTGTACTTAGCTATGCCAGAGGAAAGGCATCAACCAACAAAAAAGCTAGATTTGAACTGCCCAGAAGGGAAACCAGTTCTTAACCGAAGTTTCTCAAAAATATGATCTTGCTGCCCACGCAAGGGAAACCAACAAATTAACATGTTTTGCATCATTATATCTAAGGAGACTAAAAAGGTAAACCCAACTGAAGAGCCTAAAATTTTAGTGTTCCCTAAGAAAAAACCATTAAAAAACAGAAACTAAAGAACAAAGTCCCAATGAACCTGAGACACGTGGCAGCTGAGTGGTGGTTTACTAGGCAGGGGCGTGGCACATTGAATGGCAGCAAGGTGGTAGACCAGGCGGCGAACACATGGCATCGAGGTGGCGGCTAGGTACGTGGCGGCGACGGAGGATGCTCCTCCACAATGAAGCATATGTAATCGTCCATGGCGCCACTTGCCAGTGGTGTAGTCTCTGTGTCGCCCGTCTGTAGCTCCGGTTGCTCTTCCTCAATGATGCAACAGTATTCATCGATGACCCAATTCATCTGCAGAGTCGTTTCCACTTCCTTCGCTGCACCTCTGGTTGGCAGCACTGTGCTTCACTCCTCTGCACCTTGAAGACTTGACTATGCCAGTTCTGTTTTGGCCTTGGGTTGGCTGCTCCCTGCAGTGGTGCATCCTCCCGTAGCAATGCCTGAGAGCCTCACTGCTTCAGTGCAGCCATCACCCATTGCTCTGTGTTCCTCGGCTACAGTGATTCAATCGCCAACCTCAGAGTCTTATGCCTCCGAATTTTTCTTCTCCTCATGAAAACTAATGGTAATGGTGGCAGTGATGAGGGGCTGGTTCAGGGCAGAGCGAAAGGTAAATTGAGCGTTCTGGGAGTGTGGCTGAGGAGCTAGTGGAGTGCTTCTGGGAGAAGTGTTGGAAGTGGATGGAGGCGTAGCAGAGGCCCCCGAGTGGAAGTGACCTCTGCCACTATGTGTATTGGGGTAGCAGCCAGTGTTCTGCTCAGCCAGAGAGGAGGTGGTCTCCAAAGCAGAAGAGTGCCTAGAGCGACTCAAGCTCCCTCAGTTCCCACCTCTACGGCTGTGCATCCTATGGCGCACCATGCTTTCTACAATTGGAGGCGATTTTTGGTCCTAATTAGGTGCAGTGGGCCGCGGTGTTGCAGCGGAGCTCATAGGAAATTCTACAGGGGGATGAGCTACCAGCGCCAAGGGGATGAGAATTTTCAAATTCAAGCTGTGGGTGAAATGGATGCCCAAGCCAAAATTGATGCAACAATAAAGATTGCAGTGTCTCCCAGTGGTTGTGCGTGAACTAGGCGCCATCACTACATGAGGGAAGAGGCAATGCAGGGGCTGAGGTTGCAGAGGAGGAATGGCAGGAGAAAAAGTGGTATTTTCCCAAAATCCCATCGTTGCTTTGAGCTGAGGTTGAAGTCAGTTATCAGAGTGGTGGTAGTGTTCATTCAGGGCACATTTATGGCGATGGTTAATGCCATATTTGGATCTTTGTACCGCCCTATGGGAGGCCATGTGCACTCTCCACATGCCAACCCCGTTGGTAGCCACCTCAGCGTCCGCCATTTCCACCTGCATCCAGGAAATGGGCGTCCTTTTGCACCTTGTTGGTGCAAGCTTGCAATTGATTGTGGTCATTTAGAATGTTGATTGTGCCGGAATGTAGGATCTGGTCCTGTTCCACTCCAATGTTTGCTAGTAGATCTGCAACTTTATTGTTATCCCTTTTGACATGAATAAAAGTGATTGCTCTCCTATTTTTCATCCATTGCTCTATTAGTTCAAGCCTGGCCATTAATCTCCAGCTTTTGGAAACTCTCGAAGTAGTGCTTCCTTGTTGGATTTGAGTAACCATATTGATTAGAATTTGAGAGTCCCCCTCTATTATGATGGGATGAAAATTATGTTAGTGAGCTAAGTTCATACCTTGCCATAAGCCTTTGAGTTCTGCAGAGTTATTCGTATCCCATCCAATGGAGGAAAAGTACATTAGCAGGGAGTGGCCCTCATGGTTTCTGAATATGCCCCCATGTCCTGCTCTGCCTGGGTTGCCCTTGGAGGCATCATCGAAATTTAACTTAATCACATTTTGTGGGGGGTGAATCCAATGTGAGAGCTGCTTAGTAATGGTGTTGGATCTGTTGGGATCCAATTGTGCCTGCTGGAGCTGGAGGTTCCAATTTTCCCATATGCTTAGTTCCTGAGGCTGGGTGGGAAAGTCCTCAGCACTCCATTGGTTTAGAGCTAGAGTTTCTTTGATATTCTGACATAAGTTAGTCCATATGATTTCTAAAGAAGTTCTTTGATTTTTGAATTTTCGCTTGTTTCTTTCCTTCCAAATTGTCCAGAGAAGGAAGCCTGACAGAATTGTTCATAGCTTATTGAGAACTTTGTTGTTATAGGGCTCTGGAGTCCAGTTGTGAATGGTACCTTTTACATCCCCTAGAAGTCTGCATGGTCGCTGACATCTGAAAGTGAGCTTTTCCCAAATTTGGTTAGCCATGTGGTAGAAGTCCATAATGTGCTGAATAGTTTCTTCATGGTTTTGACAACTAGGACAGTAGGATGGTCCCTAAAATCCTCTTTTGATTAAGTTGTCCCAAGTGAGAATTCTTTGGTGATATAGCAGCCAGGTGAAAGTGGAAATTCTTGGCCAAATCCCTACAGTCCAGATACGATTCCAAGCAAGATCTGTTGGTTCCTGTGTTTGGAGCATTAGCTGGTATGCTTCTTTGGTGGTGTATACTAATTTCGGTTTATATCCCCATCTAAGTACATCTTTTCCAATATTGAATCTGATTCTTCTATTGGTGAGTTCTTTGTGTAGATCCGAGTTATATGCTTTTGTTTCTTGCTCAGTTATTTGCATAGAAGGTTTCCATTGCCTGAAGCCCTGTGTGGTGCTGAGAATCTAGAATTGTGCTACATTGTTCTCCTAGTTAATATCATTTCCATTGTGATTTGTGCAAGGTAAGAGTTCTGCAATTTTTTGTCTTTGTTGCCATGAATCCGTCCAGAAGCGTGTTGTCCTCCCGTCCCTTATCTCCCAAAATCTATGCTATTGGATGACCTCTCTGTGTTTCTTTGCCGTGTTCCAAATAAGGGATCCTATGATCGTGGTAGTTATCCTTATTAGCTCTTATTGTGTTCGATTGCTTGCATACTTAGCAGTCCAGAGTTGTGCCCATGGCTTCTGTGGGCAGGAGACCCGTTGCCACCAAATCCGTGCTCCCATCAAAGTATTGCTATGTTGCGAGTCATGTAAGCCTATAACTCCCTGCTTTTTAGGCTTGCAAACCTTGTCCCATTTTACTAGTGCCCATTTTTTGTTTTGTCCTATGGATCCCCATAGGAAATTGCGTTGCAAATTCTTGATTCTCTTTAGCACCCATTTCGGTGCAACAAGAACTGAGAAGAGATAGAGGGGCATAGATTGTAGGACTGCCTTTATTAGGACTAGCCTGCTTGCCATGTTGAGGGTTCTATGTGTCCAAGAAAATAACCTACTTTCCATTTTCTCAATGAGTTAATGCCGAGAAGCATGCTTTAAGGCTGAATCTATAAGAGGGGAACCTAAATAATGAGAAGGAAGTTTGGCTTGAAAGAATTCAATGATTCGAGCAATGATTCTCTGAGTAGCTATAGGAGTATGGAAGAAGAATAGTTGAGATTTGGCAGTATTTATAGTGGTGCTAGAGGCTTTTGAGAAGGTATCTAGAAGAGCTTTATAGGTTCGGGCTTCACTGATAGATGGATGACCAAAGAGCATATTGTCATCAACAAATTATTGATGAGTGATCGCGGGGGTTCCATGTACTAAGATTCCTCTAAGTTCATGAGATTGAATGACCTGATTTATAAGACGACCCAAACCTTCAGCCATAATGATAAAGATAAATGGTGATAGAGGGTCACCTTAACGGATTCCTCTGGAAGGAGAGTAGGGTTTGGAGGGGATCCCATTGACTAGAACAGAGCAGAGTGGAGAGGAAATTAGGGTCTTAAGCCATCTAACCTAGGTCAGGCTAAATCCAAAGGCAGTCAACATCTGTTTTATGTAGGTCCAGCTGAGCTTGTCAAAGGCTTTAGATAGGTCGATTTTCAAAAGCATACCTGCCTCTTTGTTTTTCTTTAAGGAATGGATGGTTTCATGAGTCAGAATAATGTCGTCCAGGATTTAACGTCCTTCTACATATCCAAATTGCTCTGGTGAAATGAGAAGAGGGAAGAGCAGTTTGAGGCGGTTGGAAATGACTTTCGAGATAATTTTGTAAATGACATTGCAAAGTGCAATGGGCCTAAACTTATTCGAAGTGCTCAGCTACGCTTCTTTGGGAATAAGAGTGATGAAGGTCGCGTTGAGCGAGGGAAGTAACCAATGCCTGACTCGTGATTCTTCAACCACATTCCATACATTTACTTTGATTAAGTCCCAGAAACGATAGTAAAAGTTAGAAGTAAAACCATTAGGTCCTGGTGCTTTCCCAACTTTCAATTGATTTGATGCCTCTTTGACTTTCGTAAGCGTGACCAGTCTTAGCAATAACTGACTATGCTCCTCTGTGATGAGTCTAGGAATATGTTGAAGTATCTCGTTGATGTCAGGCTGTCTGTCTATGGGAGGCTCTTGATGTACTATTTTGAAGTGATTGGTGAGCTCTTTCTCTATATCTTCTTGTTTCTCCATTCTATCTCCTTGTGAGTTTTGAATGTGCAAGATTGTATTATTCATTCTTCTTTGTATATTTGTGCAATGAAAAAATTTGGTGTTTCGTTCCCCTTCTTTTAGCCATCTAATTCTTGACTTTGTCTCCAGAGCAGTTCCTCTTGTCTCCTCCTTTCATCTAATTGTGTTAGTAGGATTTGTTCATGTCTGGCTAATTCCTATGTTCTGCCTTCTATGATGATCTTCTGCTGTAGCTCTTTCATGTTTTGCTCAAGAACTTTTTGTTGTTGAAATATGTTGCCAAATGTGGTGTAATTCCAGGTTTTGATTTGATTTTTGATGTGCTTCATTCTCTACTGGAATTGACACATGAGTGAGCCACCATTGGGAAGGAAGCTTTCCCACGCTGATTTGACCACTGTTTTGAACTCAGGGTGGGTGAGCCAGAAAGCTTCAAATTTAAATGGTTTTCTATTTTATTTTCCCGTATTTTTCCATTGCAAAGAAATGGGCCAATTGTTCGAGCGAGCCATGGGGAGAATGGAGGTGCATATATCACCACCTAGGTGGAAAAATTTGTCTGAGATTAGATATCTATCCAACCGTGATGATATTTGGTATGAGCCCGCTCTTTTGTGGTTCCATGGGTAGGTTCCGCTATCAAATGGTAAGTCTATTAGACTATTGTGTTGAATGTATTCTTTGAAGTTATTGCTTTCATTGTCCAACTTTCTTTTGCCTCCAAGTTTTTCCTCCAGCTGTGTGATCATATTGAAGTCACCTCCTGTGATCCAAAGTGGATAAGTTCTTAGAGCATTAAGAGTCTCTAATGTTTCTAGCAGCATGGTTTTTTGTGTGCCATCCTGATGGAAGTATACATTAGTTAAATGGCCATGTATGTTGGTTCCGATTAGGTGGAACATTGCGTGAATGAAATGATGTGAGGCATGGAAGTTTGTTAGGGAGATATGCTGAGTGTTCCATGCTATGGCGAGCCCTCCCGAGGCGCCTGTTGCGTCTACTGTCACAGTTTGACATCCTGCCCAGTCTTTGGATAATTTGGAGGCTAACGTACTAGTGCTACATTTTGTTTCCTGCATGAATACAATGTGTGGTTGTTCTTGTTGAATCATGTTCTTTAACATTCTGTACTTCCCGTCTACTGTCACAGTTTGACATCCTGCCCAGGCTTTGGATAATATGGAGGCTAACGTACTAGTGCTACATTTTGTTTCCTGCATGAATACAATGTGTGGTTGTTCTTGCTGAATCATGTTCTTTAACATTCTGTACTTCCCGGGACCGTTAAGTCCTCTTACATTCCATGAGATGAGCTTCATAATTGACTTGTAGGTAGGGATCGGTAGTATTTGGTCAACTTGGAGCACCTTCTAGACTCCACTAGAATTTCCCCAATTAAAATGGTGCGCGGTAGATCTGTCTTTCTACCTCTTTTCTTCCCCTCTTTGATGATATGTTTCCCATCCCATTTACCTCCTTGTTGTATGCCCAAAGTATTATGTTGATGCACTCTTGTTAGCGCTACTTCCAAATTTTCCAGTTGTCTGTCCGGTATTGTGTCGAACTCTTTCCTTTTGCAAGCTTACTCTAGACTAGAAATGTCTATATCTCCGAGATCAAAGCTTTCAGGTTCTTCTTCCATTAAACTTTGCTAACTACCGCCCTCCATATGGGTTAATGGCTGATGAGGTTTTGCCAGTATATCATCAATTTCCATAACTTTGTCGGACCAGAGGGCTTTGTTATGAATAGGGTTGGGGATGGGTTGCGAGTCTGAGGCATACATATCAGAGGTATTAACTTTCAATGGTTGATTGGTTTTATTGTGAATAGGTATGGAGGACAGATTGGTGGATGGAACAGAGGTTGGCTTTGCTGTCACAGGGGAATCTGATTCAGGCATATCTAGGTTTGCCAAAATATCAAAGCTGTTGCTAGAGGATGGCACATCTAATGATGGAGTAACATTTTTTGGTGATGTGGGAGGTTTTTTGGTATGCCTTTCTCTACTGGCCACTTTGGTGAATCCTTCTGGATCAGACTTACCTCCATTTTCTGTGGGTTTAGGAGGCGTATTTAAGGGACATCATGGAAAAGGTGTCCATGGGCATGGCATCTCCTGCATCTGAAGGGTACATGTTCATAATCTATAGGTTGTATCCTTTCAAAGTCATCGTGTAAGAGACTTACCGAGTCCGGGAGCGAGTGGCCCAGCTTCATGTATACGCAAATACGAGTGTAGTATGTGTATCTTTGAAGCTTTGTCTCCTCTGCCGCCTTTATGAACTCGCCCAATCCATTGCCAATGGCTATGAGTGAGTCTTCATCCTAGTATTCTAGCGGAAGCGAGTACATGCGGATCCAAACCGGCGCCCAACTGAAGTCTTTCTTATCTGGGTTAAATCTTTTGACCTAGTCACATAGATAAAGACCTGCTGCATTAAAGAAATAGGGTCCTCCATCCAGGACTCGATTTTAGTCTTCAAGGCAGTTGAAGATAGCTGTGAAGAAGCCTTTAGGGCCCAGCTGTAGAGTTACATGTCCTTTGGGCTTCCACTTTGAGGTTATCCATCCTTGCAGAGCTTTTTCAGTTGGCCAATAGCCTATAAATTTGTCAATCAAGGCATGGTCTGTCATATATTGTATTTGCGCATTGATCATATGCCTAGGTAGCTCAATCTTGGGCCGTTGTGTAGCAATGGGCTTGCACGTGGACAATGATACTTTCTTTGGTTTTTCAGATGCTGTTGGTTTATCTCCTTTCTCGTTTTCTAGATCCTCTTGTGCTTTCTTCCCCTGTTGTTGTGCAGGATGTACCTTTGTTTTAAAGTGTTATATTAGCTTGTGGTTTTTAATGAAAGATGGATCTTATATTTTACGAGGCAATTTAAAATTGAGTTGTTATAGTGTAATTGTTTGGAAGTTTGTGGGTGGGTTTTTCTAGTTTAATTTCTCTAAAATCTTACAAAAATTTATTAAAATCACAAGCTTGATAGATAACCCCTACATAATAAAAATACTTTAGAAATTTTTCAAGATAATAAATCTATATATAATAAAAAAACCAATGTAAATAACACAAATCAAAATTTCATTTCAAATAATCTAAAATATTACACTGAATAAACTCTATTTAAAATACTCATTAAATACAACATTATCACAAAGGATGCCTACACAAGTCAACATTAATAAAGAATACAAATTTGATTTTAAAAAGGCATATTAAACTACAAATGCTTTTTCTTGAGATATGAGCAAGTTGGACAAATATCCAATCATGTGGGGGAGGTGGCACATTCCCTTTCCATCTCCATAAATAAATAATGGTAGTGGTGGAGGGAAACTTAAACATCTAAGCCTATTGAACCTAATATAAAATCAATGGATGACGTCCTTAATGGTATCTACACAAATATTTTATTTAAAATTTTAGATACTTACTTTCTTTTTCTTTTTAAATATATTTTACTATCCAATGGGATGAAAAACAAAACTTTAAACATAAGAGCAATGATTATGTCGGTGAAGAGGTGGACCCATAGCTATGTAGTTTCTGGTCTTTCTTGGTTGTTTGTCGGTGAAATATGGTTATCAAGTTATATTTATGTAAAAAAAAAATTGGTATTAATAGAAATCAATTATTGGAATTTAATTAAAAAAATACTAGTTTTTTAGTGAAGAGGTAAACCAGGTAAACTTAAAGTTATGTAATTTTTAGTCTTTACTCATGGTTTGCTTTCAATAACATAACATTGGTTGTTGACTGGATAGGTATATCAATAAATTGAAAATTTAGTTTGTTGTGGAAATAGAATTTGATAGGCATATGAATAAATTGAAAATTTAGTTTGTTGTGGAAATAGAGTTTTTAACATAATATTGGTTGTTGACTGGATAGGTATATCAATAAATTGAATGGTTTTTGACTGGATAGGTATATTAATAAATTGAAAATTTAGTTTGTTGTGGAAATAGAATTTGATAGGCATATGAATAAATTGAAAATTTAGTTTGTTGTGGAAATAGAGTTTAAAAAAAAAATTAAGTGTTGTTGGTTAATTTAAAAATATAAACATATATGTTAAAGTTTAAGGATGTTTGAAAAGAAAAATGAAATATATTATTAAAAGTATTTTCTCATTTCCAATTACTGAATTTTTGCATTTTCCTATGTAAATTTGTATTTTTCTTACTAGTTGTTGGGGGTATTTTTAGACCCGAAGGAGTTGGAATGATTAAAGATTGATGATATACATGTTGATATAATTTGTAATGTGAAATGTTTTTATAGATTTTGTGAAAAAAATATTGATTAATATTATAACAAGTATATAGTTATAGTGGTAAAGAAATAATAAAAGAAAATTTAACGTTGTTTTTATTATAATGTAAATGTAATTGCTATAATGTATGAAAATATAAGTGGAGAATGATTATGTGCATATTATAAATTTGATTAATAAAATTTGATATCAATATGTAAATGGTTTGCTTTTGTGAAGGCGTCTCTACATGTGATTGTATTAAGAGAAACGAGGTGCATTCTACATCCCAATACAGATGAGAGATATGTAATACAACATAACGAAGATAAAAGGTCTGTATGAAAAAATAATTGGTTAATATTGTAACAAACATATAGTTTTAGGGTAAAGAATTAATAAAAGAAAAAATAATTATATTCCCTTAATTCTAATGCAAATGTAATTCTTATAATATGTAAAAGTATAAATGGAATATAATTTTATATCTATGATAAATGTGACTAACAAGGTTTTGATACCAATACATTGAATGCTTTTCTTTTGTGAAGGTGCACTTACATGTGATTGCATTGAGAGAAATGGGGTGTATTCTACATCAAAATATGGATGAGACATGCAATATAACATAATGGAGATATGGCATAAGCCCATGAAATAAATTAAATAATAATAATAAACATTTAGATGGCATAATAACTTAATTTCAATGAAAACTACACTTTACATAATCATATATGTGATATGTGTAAAATTAAAAAGATATAATAAAATAAATTGAAAGAAAATCTATCATTTAAATGTAAAAGTGAAAAGAAAATTAAAATATTTACGATAATTATAGTAAAATAAACATAAAATAAGCCATGGTAAATCATTGTGATAAGACTTCTTGAAAAATGCATTGTTGCACATTACACTCTCTTTTGTTTAGTATTTCCTTAGGCTAACAACCAAATGGAACCCTCTTCATCAAGTTTGGAAGGATAATTCAAACTCGACAATTTAGCCCAACCATTTTCTTCAAATAAAACACATCAAATACTAGGTGAATCTTCAAGTGTGCTTTAAGTGTGATAGGAGAGTCAGTTTGTAGGTAAAGTATCTAATTTTTTTGAATATATAATAAGGACCATAAGACTTAGGTTCTATATTTTGGTGGTTATTCTCCCCGAGAGATGTATGCAAATAAGGTTGGAGTTGAAGAAACACTTGATCCCCTTTTTAATGGTATCTAGTTTTAGGTGATGTTGATATGCCTATAATTTTATTTGATTTTGAGACAAAAGAAAAATTGTTTGAGTGTATGAAAAATGTCAACTCTTGCATTAAGAGTTCCATTGCCTAAGCTCTTGGTCTTCCCAGTGAATATGAGGCCACAAATGGGGAATTTTTCCATGGACAACCTCATACCGCGATATTTTGATAACACCATGTTAGGTGGTATTGTACCACCATTTTGTAAGTAGCCATTAGAACTACTAGCCCTATCAGTGCAATGTAAAACATATTAAATAATTTTCCATGCACTTATTGACCAACTTTGTTTGAACATTTATTTGGGGATGATAGACCATGCTCATTTTTACCTTGGTGTTTTATAGTTTAAACAACTCCTACTAGAATTTTTTATTGAATGCAATTATGATCATTCACAATTAAATTAGATATGCCATGTAGTTTAAAAATATGATCCATGAAGACTTTTGCAAAAACCAATTTCTTAAATTAGTGTTGTGAGGGATAAAAGTGGGCATATCTACAAAGGTAGTCAACAACCATTATAACAAAAAAAAATCCCTTGTTTTAGGGAGACCATTGATAAAATCTAGGAATATCTTAGCACAAGTATTGTAGGACAAGCAGGGGTTGTAATACCTCAAGTGGATTTAGCATTTCACTTGTATTATAGACACATATCACATTCAACTGTGAAGGGGTAGATGTAATTCTTCACATCATCCCAAAAATAATGAGCACTTATCTCATTCATATGTTTATGAAATCTAGAATGACCTAATCTGGAAGATATATGCAATTTTGTTAAACTTGAGTTAAAGCATAATCATTGCACCAAAAAGATACTCCCTTTATATTTTAATATGTAATTCCATCGAGTGCATCGTATAGTGGGGTTCAAATCGTCCTATAATCTTCAGAGAAATGGAATGACTTTTGTATCAATTAATCATTACTAGTATAACTTTGTTATACAATTTGACACTAGAAAGGATATAACAAATAAGGACCCTTCTTCCTCATACTTGTGAAACAAGACATCAGAATAGACATTCTATTTTCTCTTCTTGTAGCTAATCTCATATTCATAACCTAGCATCTCATTGACCTTGTTTTGTTTCTTTGGTGGAGACATGCTCCATTCCAATAAGTACAAATTATGATAGTCTACTTAATCTAAAAGTGATGCATAATCATGTAAGAGTGTCATGTATTGATTGCATGAAGGATGACCATCATTTTATTTTCATATTTATATTTTCCCAAGTTTTTATCACACACTTATTGATGATAAAAGAGTATCAAGAGGCATAGAATAGGAAATAAAATTAGTCATACCTTCAATGATGATGCATGACACACAAGGGATTGTCTACAAAATATAACTTTTGTCATTGGGAATACTTCCAAAAAATTTCATGCAAATGTTATAGCAAGGTGGGTCATGGCATGATATATCCCCGCCATATCAAAGCATCCCCGTGGAGGTAGATGTGAATTAATTTCATTTAAACTAATCTATAACATTAGAAATTGTAGCAAGAAAGGCTCAATTTGACTTGTGCCTTAGTCAAATTGAGTAATTAGATTTTCCACGTAACCAGGATGACTTGGATGGAAGTTAGCTATAACGACATGGCCTTTTATACTACTTAACTCAATAAATTAGAGTTATAGGCTTGGAGTAGAGTTGTGCATGTAGTGATTGCTAAAATTTAGCAATCTAGTTCAATTATTTTTAGTTGAACTCAGTTAACTAAGTTCAATTCATTAGTTTAGTCAGTTAAAGGTCAGTTGAGTAGTAGAACTATTGTTAACTCAATGATCTCTCAGTTAAACTACTCAATCAGCTAAAAATAGCTCACACATGCATGAAATTCAAATTTCCTTGTTGGAGTGGAGGAAAAGGCACATTGTAATTATCAATTGTATACTAGTTGAGTGTACAGGCTTGGTAGTTAAGAAGGTGAATCATTCCTTGGGATTTGTGAAAGGAAATAGGAGGAAATTCATATATTTTAGGAGCTAATTTCCTCAAGGATTTCACAAGGAAATAGGAGGAAGTTGGAGCCTTGAATTGGCTAAGTGTTGGTCAGAGCAGGACAGTCAGCAACATAACATGTTTATAGTGCAGGGTGTGGTTTAGGATTGAAGCAAGACATTGTAATAGTTTCTCATTCTCATCTAATTAATGAAAAGTAGTAGAGGGTTTTTTCCCAGTTGGGTTCCCCTATAAATCATTGTGTTCTTTTGGTTTTGATGGTCTCATGCCATTGCTTATGTTTCTAAATTGTGATTTCCATTCCGCAGAATAGTAGATGAAATTTGTAATCTCTTTATTTCAGTTCGATTGCATTGGTAGTAGAAAATTTATATTAATTTATACATGGTATCATATCATAAATCACACTAGAAACTAGTCAACAGAGCTTATAATTCACATATTTCGATTTGCATATTAGTGAAGCAATTTTTTATTTTTTTTTCATGCTAGAAAATGCCTTTGAACAGATTGAGATTGGAGTATGCCCTAGAGGGAACCTCAAATTTCATAGCTTGGAAAGACAAGATGGAAGATTCACTTGATGATAATGGAGTGTTGGAGTAAACTAAAATTGACATTCCAAAACCTGCAATATCAGATGCACAATAGTTAGCCCAGTGGAAGAAGGATACTCAGGAGGATAACCTTGGAGGGTGTGAGAGACCACATAGTCTCAAATTTACATGACAAGGAGACTCCATTTTCTATGTGGAAGACCCTCACCGAGCTATTAAAAAAAGGTAGTGATGCCAAGAAATTGACATTGAGGGACAAGCTCAGAAACATCCACATGCAAAAAAATGAAACCATTCCACATTTCCTCTCATGATTCACCTAGTGTCGAGATGAGCTTGAAGGAGTTGGAGAAAATATATCATCCTTAGAACTAGCGAGCCTAGCTCTCCTAGGCCTTCCAAAATCCTGGCATAACTACCAGGACTCTGTAAATGGAAGGGAAAAATTGCCAAATTGGGACAAACTTTCGTCTGATTGGGTGCAGGAAGAAATCTGAAGGAACACTAGAGATAGAGTAACATCCAAAGTTGAGGAGGAATAGAATGTTTCCTTGGTTGGGGAGGGAAATAAATCTAAGGGAAAGAAAGCCCAAAGCAAGCCAAATTTCAGCCAGAACAATTTCAAGAAGAAGGACCTAAGTGATGAGGTGCTAATTTTTTTTCTCAAAATTCAAAGTTGTCGGATCAGTGTGAACCCTGAACGGACATGTAGTGCTCATTGTTACGAATCCGATGCAACTCGTTTCGCATGAAATAGGCTCCGTATGCTCCCAGAAACATGTTCTGTTTTTTTCCTAAACAAGCGAATTTGGCAAAAATGTGCAGCACTGACTGGGATGCCTACTTGTCAACGTCGAGTGTGTTTTCTTCAACCAATCGGTGTTCCCCAAGTATCACATGGTATAGGTGCTTAGATGGCGTTTTTTGATTTGGTTTTGGGTGGCCAATCATAGGCTGCCACATGGCACGGCCAGGGGCCACCACGTGGCCTATCGAGGGCCACGAAAATTATGTTGAGATCCGAGCATCAGTGGGCGTGGGTCGAACCTGCAACCTCCAAGCATCAAGCCTAAAGCCTTTGGAAACGCGCCAACCATTAGTTTTTAACAACTATGGTCATCGAGTTTCATTTAAACTTTAACTAGCATGCAATTTTGGGAAAGGGGCCAACACCTGGTCATATGCAACCACTAGGTCCATGGGTGGAGCAGAAAGGGGCCTTGCCAGCAGGGGCAGGTGGTTATCCCTAACCCCCGGGCACGTGGCCCCCCATGTGGCCACGATTTTCAGAAATAAGGCCTTAGAGGGCATTTAAATGCTTTGACAATTTTTCCCGAATTTTGGTAGAATTGGCGCTCCGTTAGCAGATTTTGGGGCGAAATTGTAGGATTGATGCCAAATTTTGGGGAAATTGTAGAGTGATTAGCAGAAAGGCTAGGGAAGCTCATATCTTCTTTAGTTTTTGGTTTCTCCAGTAGGAAGAGGTTAGACAAACATTTTTGGGTCTTCTGAAGCTAATGGAATAGGTTTTACATCCATTGGAGCACTTCTGAAGAGAATTTTTGCAGGTTTGAGTCTATGGGTGCTAGGATCAATTAGTGGGTTGAATCAGTTTTCGAAGGATTTGAAAATGGAGAAGACCTTATAGGGGTTTTATAGCCTTCATATGTTTTCTGCAGTAGTTGTGACATCTATGGTGTAACTCATGTTTCTCTTTTCTCATTATGTCTTGTTGAGGAAAGTTCTCTTTTAGTACTTCAAGTGAATTTTATACTTGTTATGCTCATAGTCATATGGAGTATGGGGTCTTGATTTGAGAGCCCTTTTCATGTTAATTGTTTCATGACTGATTGTAGGTTGTCATGTTTTTAGGGTGAGAGTTTTTTGGAGGAGAATGTTTCCTTGAAGGGGAAACTAAGCACTCTTTATGTCAGCACACTTTATGTACTCTTTATCACTGAAGTCTTTTGAGCATAATGAGATTGGGTCAAGACATTGCAATCTGGACCAAGGAGACGTAACCCAATAGGGGTGAACTCCTTCATCAATTGTTGAGTGTATTACTATTATGGTGATGTTTTTTCTGTTGGTAAGTTGTTGTTCAGTGTTTTAATTCATGTTTTAGGCTCATGAATTACATATAAAGACATAAAAACTCATGGTTAACTTGCAATTTATCTCATAAACTATCAAGCATTTTGTTTATATTATGAATTGGAATTTAGCACAACCAACACCAAATTTCCAATTCAGATCAAATTTGGTATCATACCTCTTGGTTTTCTTTGTGCAAGGAGGATTTAACTGTTTGCAAGTGAATGTGATTCTTACAAGGTTGAAGCTCAAGAGAGGAGAAGGAAAGCTTGTGGTTGCAGGTCCTCAAGTGGGGACAAGGATAAGGAGAGAAAGATTGCCAAAATCTCCACCACCAGTTCTACCTCAAATTGCAGTTGAAGCTTCAGCAAGCATGTCACATAAAGGAGAGCTTGAAAATATGTGAGAGGATGAGAAGGCTTTCTTTGACATGACAAACATGGTGAAAGTCCTCTATGAAGAGAGAAATACCAGACTAAAAGGTGAAAGATCCAAGCTTCCAAAAGGAGAAGGTTCTTTAGGAGGAGGAGGTAATGGAAATGCAGGTAAACATCCACCATCTCCAACATCACCTTCATCATCTTCCTTTTCCACAACAACCCTTACACAAGATGCTAGTGCAGAAAGCTCCTCGGAGAAGGAAGATGGCCAAGTCTGCACCTTTTGTCCGCATGATGATGAGGATGAGGTTCTATCAACACCAAAGTCCAAGGAGCTTAAAGAAGAAAGACCAAGAGTCCAAGAAGACACCTCAAGAATTAGCAAATAGTTTAAGATAATCTTTGTCCTTCAATCGAAAGATGAGGAAAATGGTAAGTATTTACATGCAATTTCTTTACATGAAAATGTTGATTTAAGGTCTTTTGCGGCCTTTGAGAGGCATAGAAAAGGCATAGGAACAAGGCTCTTGTTCAAGATGGGTTACAAGGTAGGAGGCCTTGGAGTGAACAATCAGGGCATTATCCATCCAGTTGAGGCAAAGGAGAGACCTTGATATGAAGGTTTGGGCTATGTTGAAAAGGGAGAATGGTCTTCCAGTGATAGCTCTTGGGTAACATGTTATTTTTCTCACAAGATAGGATATGATGAGGCAAATTGTTGGGATTTGCATCTGGAATTTGTACCCTTTTGGTTTCTAAAGCAAAAGGAGGACATGAGGTGAAAAACATATCCAAAGAGAGATGAGCACTTTAAACGAAGAACTAAGTCAAGTTCTCATCGCCAAGCTCATAAGTCAAAGGACAACCATAAGAGGTATAAGCGTCTTAATTATTCCGTTGAAAAATGGCAACAAGAAATTGCTAAAAATAGAAGTGCTAAAAATAGCAGTTTGGGCATCAGTGATGGATTTGGCAACAGGGAATGAAAAATGGAAGTGCTAAAAATAGAAGTTCTATTTTTAGCAGTTCAAGTTGGATTCCCATTTTTATATAGTCCTTGGTCTAAAATAGGAAGTGAAATTCGAATTTGGTCTTACCAGCAGTTTGAATGTTAATTAATTAATTCTCCATGAGTTAATTAGTTAAGGAAAATCAAACTTGAAGTCTTTGTGAGAACATGCAATAATTCCTCCACTGATTGGGGAATGTGTCCTTGATTTGATCCACTGATTGAGGAATTAAGGATGAGTTCTATATTGAGAGGATCAGTTGACTTAGTTTAACTTAGTCAAGTTCAGTTAGATTAATTTAAAAATTTGTTAAATTAATGAGATACAGTTTGTTGATGCTTGCATGCATGTGACAACTATTATTTTTAGATATCTGACTATTCTCTCATGGATAATTGATGCATGTCAATTCCGACATAGACCCAGTTGAGATCAGATGAGGGATAGTGTACTATCAGATGCTAGGATATTCCTGGTGAATATTCCTTGCATGAGGAAGGAATCTTCTTCCTTCTATGACTGTGTAGTTGGACCTAAGGTGACAACAGGTAGGATTTGGGCCAATTCACACATGTTATGTAATTGGACCCCAATCAAAACTGCGCAAGGAAATAGGGGCTTGGAGGACTTGTGGAGCCTATATATTCAGGCCTAGATAGTCCATGAGATACATCATCAGAGTATAAAGAGAGCATGATAGCTTTTGAGCTGATTCTTTTTGTATGTTGTTAAGGATTTCCACTTGATTGATAATACAGAGATGGGGTTTTAGGCTGGTGCTTTCCCCAGTTTATATCTTCTGTGTTATGGTTGATTACTTCTCATTCTCAGTTATATATGTTCATGCTTGATGTTGCTCATGTTCAATTAAGTTTCCGCAAAGTTTATGGTAGATGTAGATCCAGTATTATGCTTTAGTACATTGCATATATCAGTTGGATCTGCAGGTGAAATTTCTACATGATATCAGTGAGCTAGCTGATTTGTAGAGAAAATTCTACATATTCAAAGGATTTTTATGATTACAAACAACATGATGATTTGAATAACATGTTGTGGAATGTTTTTCCTTGCACTTTTTTTCATGCACCTAACCATTGTGTAGCTAAGTGCCACAAAAAAAAAGCATTAGTCAAGAAGATGAATATGTCAATTGGAATTGAGACCAAGAAGGGAAATTTTCATCCAAGTTTAAAGACATTTGTGGCAAGAAAATCTCATAAAAAATTTTGCAGTCATTGCAACATAAGTGAGCATTGGATTGAAAAATGTTGGAATTTGCATTCACATCTTCATCCAAAGAAGGAAAATCAGGTAATGGAATAACCTGAGAAAGAGAAGGTATATGAATGTGCAAGGAACGCCATAACCATTCCAGAAGAAGTTCTAGAAGGAAGTGAAATGCAGAAAGAAAATTCCCTCGCATGGTTGGGTAAGAAATGGTTGGAATATTTGTCTAATTAAAGACTACATTTATTTTTTCTTTCACTTGTTGCATGTCCCCATAGTTGGGAATTTTGTAAAAGTGATCTTTGTGAGTAAATCACTTATATGCAACAGTGACTTCTTTGGCATTGTTATGTTATTTTGGCTTAAAGATGAGTCAAATTGTATGGGAATTTGGTAGTCAAATTTATTCCATATTCTAAGATTCATTTCCATTTGTGGACATTTTATTAAGCATCCTAAATTTTGGGATGAGTTGTTGCGTTACATTCAGTATGTTACAATTGTGTCAATCACTCATTTACATAATTATTTCCATGTGAAGCTTGTTTGGGTTATTTTCCAAAGCCTTTTTGGATTTGATCCTTAGTAAAGTTTTTGCAGAATATCGCCATTGGATTTCATTTTTTGGAAGGATGTTGCTATTGATTTCCATAACAACATAGAAAAATCCAATAAGTTCATTGAGAAAATCTAATTGGTACATCAAACAGTTCAAGATCAACTTGAAAAGAGGCAAGGAAAGTACAAAGCAAGGCATGACAAGCATCGTGTAGATCAGAAGTTCCAAGTTGGTGACGAAGTTTGGCTACGCATTAGCAAAGAGAGGCTTTGAGTGGAAGGTAAAAAACTGAAACCAATTCGTTATGTTCCATTAAGAATTCTAGAAAAGGTTGGTGACAATGCCTTCAAATTAGATTTTCCTTCATACATGCAAGTTTACTCTGTCATTAATGTTGAGAATTTAAGATTATATGAGCCTCCTTGGTTGAAGATCAAGGAGAGAGTGTCTAGATTCCTTCCATTGAGGATTTATATCCCGAATACCTTGATGAAATATAGAAAGACACCATTCTTGACAGAAGAACAAGGTCCTCAAAATGAGGGAGTGTGGACTACCTTCGAGTGGAGCTCAAAGGAAAATTTCTTCCAAGGCCAAATGGATCGAGATTGGAAAGTTGGGGGAACTATGCCCTCATCTGTTGAACAACTAAAAGCGATATTTTTGGGTCCAAAAGCTTTCAGTGGGGAGGAGTGATCAGGTGCTCAAAAAATTGCTCAAAATTCAAAATTGTCGGATCAGTGTGGAACCTGAACGACCACGTAGTGCTCGTCGTTCTGAATCCAGTGCAACTTGTTTCATGTGAAACACTTTGTATGCTCCTAGAAACATGTTTTGTTCATTTTCCTAAATAAGCGAATTTGGAAAAAATGTGTAGCATTGCACATTCAATAGTTTGTATTGCTGACAGGCAGGATGACTGGGCTTCCTACATGGAAGAGCTTACTGTGTTTTCTTTGGCCAATCGGTGTTTGCCACGCGTCTCAGGGTACATGTGCCTAAGTGGCGTGTTTTGATTGGGTTTTGGGTGGCCAATCATAGGCTACAACGTGGCAAGGCCAGGGGCCCCCATGTGACAATCTAAGGGCCACCAAAATTATGTTGAGGTCCGAGCAGCAGCGGGCGGGGGTCGAACCCGCAACCTCCAAGCACCAAGTCCAAAGCCTTTGCCAATGCGCCATCTATTAGTTCTTAACAACTATAGTCGTTGAGTTTCATTTAAACTTTGACTAGCCCAATTTTGGGAAAGGGTCCAACCCCTGGTCATATGTAGCCACCAGGACCGTGGGCGGAGCGGAAAGGGGCCTGGCCAGTGGGGGCGGGCGCTTATCCCTGGCCCCTGGGCACGTGGCCCCCCATGTGGCCACAATTTTCAGAAATAAGGCCTTATAGGGAATTTAAACGCTCCAACAATTTCGCCCGAAGTTTGGCGAAATTGACGCTTCGCTAGCAGATTTTGGGGAAATTGTAGAGCGACTAGTAGAAAGGCTAGGGAAGCTCATATCTTCTTCATTTTTTGGTCTTTTCAAGAGCAGGAAGAGCCTAGGCAAACATTTTTGGGTCCTCTAAAGCTAATGGAACATGTTTTACAACAAATGGAGCACTTTTGAAGAGACCTTTTGCAGGTTTGAGTATATGGGTGTTAGGATCAATCAGTGGGTTGAATTAGTTTTTGAAGGCTTTTGAGAATGGAGAGGACCTTGTAGGGGTTTTCTAGCCTTCATATGTTTTCTGCAGCAACTGTAACATCTATGGTGTAGCTCATGTTTCTCTTTTTGCATTATGTCTTGTTGCGGAAAGTTCTCTTTTAGTACTTCAAGTGAATTGTTATACTTGTTATGCTCATAGTCAGATGGAGTATGGGGTCTTGATTTGAAAGCACTTTTTTTGTTGATTGTTTCATGACTGATTGTAGGTTGTCATGTTTTTAGAGTGAGATTTCTTTGTGGGAGAATGTTTCCTTGAAGGGTAAACTAGCCACTCTTTATGTCAGCACACTTTATGTACTCTTTATCACTAAAGTCTTTTGAGCATAATGAGATCGGGTCAAGCCATTGGAAGCTAGACCAAGGAGACGTAATCCAGGAGGGGTGAACTCCTTCATCAATTGTTGAGTGTATTACTGTTATGGCGATGTTTTTTCTATTTTAATGTTGTTGTTCAGTGTTTTAATTCATGTTTTAAGCTCATGAATTACATATAAAGACATAAAAACTCATGGTTAACTTGCAATTTATCTCATAAACCCTCAAGCACTTTGTTTATATTTTGAATTGGAATTTATCATAACAAACACTAAATTTCCCATTCATATCACTAAGCAAGATAAAATGTTTTCACTGCCATGAATATGGGCAGTATGCAACAAAGTGTCTGCAAAAGAAGTCTAACAAGAATCCTTTAGGAGGGTCAGGAGGTGAAGCACTTGCCTCAAAATTTGAATTAGACTTCACCCTGATTTCATGCATGGACAACACTGTAATGGGGAGTGTGTGATACCTAGATTCAGGTGCCTCGTTCCATATGACAGGATGCAAATAATTCTTCAATAACCTAGAAGAGAAGGATCTCCAAATTCACATAGAACTTGGGGATGATGGGCAATACAATACCAAAGGAATTGGAACTGTAACCTTTAATAGGAAGTTGGGCTCCCATCTTCATATAACAGATGTTATGTATGTACCTAGGTTGAAAAATAACTTGATCTCTATAGATTTATAGGAGGATAGAGGTTATGATGTTGTTTTCAGTAAAGGAAAATCCTTTCTGAGACATGTAGCTACTGGGAAAGTGAAACAGATTTGAGTTAGAGTCAAAAAATTCTACAAACTTGAGGTGGAATATTGTGCTACAATGAGTTGCAAGGTATAGAAAGTGCAGAGTCAAGACGTTGGAGAACTCTGGCATATGCACATGGGCCACGTACACCATGGGGCCTTAAAAATCATGCACTAGATTACCACCTATCTCCCAAAATATGCCCTTGATAAACATGATGTTTGCAAGGGATGTGCATTAGGGAAATATGTCAAATCCAACTTTCAAGGCTGAGATAGCAGAGCAGGAGCAATCTTGGAGCAAGTCCACTCTTATGTATGTGGACCATTTTCTATAACCTCTACAACAAAACACAAGTATTATGTGATTTTTTTTGTTAATTTTTCTAGAAAATGTTGGATCTTCTTCATGTGAAAGAAGGATGAAGTTTTCTCTAGATTTTTTGAATTCAAATTCAAAGCATTGGTTGAAAAAGATAATGGTTAGAAATTGAAAGCCCTAAGAAGTGAAAATGAAGGATAATTTGTTTCTAGCACCTTCAAGGGATTTTGTGCCAAAGAGGGTATTAGAAGATAACTGAGAGCACTGCATAACCCACAAAAAAATGGGGTAGATGGAAGGAAGAACATAAGCATAGTGGGAGTAGCAAGAGTGATGTTGCATGATCAAGGGTTGACATTACATATATGGGAAAAAGCATGCAATGACGTTGTTTATTTGTAGAATAAGAACCCTCACAGAATACTTGTCATGATCACACCCTAAGAATATTTTTCTGGGAGAAAGCCAAATGAATTTCATTTTCAAATTTTTGGAGCTATTGTGTATGATCATGTCTCCAAGGATAGTAGGAAGTAACTTGATCCTACAACTAATATGGGAGTCTTTGTAGGATACACAGAGACAACACATAATTACTCGGTGTATTTTCCCTCACTCAAGGTGATAGTATTGAGGAGAGATGTCAAAATCTATTAGGAGAAGGCTATGAGATGCTCTCTAGTGTGAGAGTTGAGTATCCCACCAGAGGAGGAGCTTATATATCCTAAGGAGGAGCCTCAAACAGAGCTTCATGATTTTGTGGCGTAGCCACAAGTGGAGGAGAAGACATGAGGCTGAGTAGAGGCATCCACTCAACCAGAGTCTTCCAGAGAGGGGAGGAAGAGAACCAAAGAAGTTGATATATTGGTACGGGAGGCATGGAAGAATGTGGGAGATCCTACATCTCAGCGTAGGTAGAGGAGGTCACTAGACATGTACACTGGGTATATGTCTCTCATGACATAACTCATTGAGTCAGAGCCTTCTTCGTTTCAGGAAGTAGTTTCTCAACAAGTGTAGGTTGATGCCATGGTGGAGGAGTATGAATCCATGATGAAGAAAATTGTATGAGAGGTGGTGTTGAGACGAGAGAGAAATCCAGTGGTTAGTTCCATATGGATCTAAAAAGTGAAGCATGCAACTGATGGGAGCATCAAGAAGTGCAAGGCCAGATTTGTAGCCAAATGCTTCTCACAGGTAGAGGGATTAGACTATGAGGAACCATTTTCCCCTATGGAAAGATATTTCTTAATCAGAACCATTCTAGCATTAACTGCATAGATGGGGTGGAAGATCCACTAGATGAATGTGTAGACTGCCTTCCTCAATGGTGTTGTTGAGGAAGAAATTTACATAGAGAATCCAGAAGGAATTGAGATATATGATAGGGAGACACATGTGTGTAGACTCCAAGAGCCATGTATGGTCTCAAACAAGTGCCTTGAGCATGCTACACTTGTATCAACACATATCTCAATGGATTGGGCTTCACCAAAAGTGAAGTAGATGCAAATATCTATCACATTGTGGTATATGACAAGTTGCTTATCTTGGTATTGTATGTTGATGACTTGATACTTGTAAGGGATCAACAGTTGATCCACTCTTACAAAGAGGACCTTGCAAGATAATTTGAGATGAAAGACATGGGATTGATGCATTACTTCCTTAGGTTGGAAGCATGGCAGGTTGATGGTGAGTTGTTTGTGAGTCAAGGGAAGTATTCCTCTTAAATACTTTAGATATTTCACATGGAGAACTTCAAGCCTATGGAAACACCTCTATACAAAAACTTGAGGAAGGACAGTGCTTCTTCAGGAGAGGTAGTAGATGATACCATCTATAGACAACTTGTGGGATCCTTGATGTATCTGGTGAACACAAGACCCAACATATTCTATGTAGTTAATCAATGGAGCCGAGCCATGGTGAAACCTACCAAGTTGTATTGGAAGGCAACAAAGCATCTGTTAAGATACCTCAAAGGCACAACCGAGTATGGATTATGGTACAAGAGGACAGAGAGAGTGAAGCTCCAAGGCTTCACTAATGCATATTGGGCAGGGAGTCTATCAGACATGAAAATTACTTTAGGTGCTATCTTCAGTGTTGGGTCTGCAACTATTTCCTAGTATAGCAAGAAACAAAGGTTTGTGGCACTCAACTTGGTAGAGGATAAATACATGGTTGCAAATCAAGCAGCACGTGAGGCCATATGGAGGAGGAAAATACTTGTGGGTCTTTTTAGTCATGAGATGGATCCAATATTTATTTATTGTGATAATCAGAGTTGTATCAAAATCTCTCAAAAACTAGTATTTCATGACAAGTTCAAGCATATTGATATTAGGTACCATCACTTGCGGGATTATGTGCAGAGGAGAATTACGATGCTATAATACATTCAAACTAAGGAGAAGGACGTAGATATCTTGACAAAGGAATTGTCATGAGGAAAATTATAATTCCAAGGGTGCACGATAGGGGTGTTGCAAAATACCTTTCTTGCTAAGAGGGAGTGTTAGAAATTGTAGCAAGAAAGGCTCAATTTGACTTTTTCCTTAGTCAAATTGAGTAATTTTATTTTCCACATTAACAGGATAACTTGGTTGGAAATTAGTTAGAGTGACATGGCCTTTTCTATTATTTAACTCAGTAAATTCGAGTTATAGGCTTGGAGTAGAGTTGTGCATGTAGTGATTTCTAAAATTTAGCAATCTAGTTCATTTATTTTCAGTTGAACTCAGTTAACTGAGCTCAAGTCATTAGTTGAGTTAATTGAAGGTCAATTAAGTAGTAGAAATATTGTTAAATCAATGATCTTTTAGTTAAACTAGTCAATTAGCTAAAAATAACCTAGACATATATGGAATTTGAATTGCTTAGCTGGAGTGGAGGAAAAGACACATTGTAATTTTCAATTGTATAGTAGTTGAGTGTACAAGCTTGGAAGTTAAGCAGGTGAATCATTCCTTAGGATTTGCGGAAGGAAATATGAGGAAACTCCTATCTTTTAGGAGTTAATTTCCTCAATGATTGTGCAAAAAGATAAGAGGAAGTTGGAGACTTGAATTGGCTAAGTGTTGGCTAGAGCATGGCAGTAGGAGAAAAAGTTTACAATGCAAGGTGTGCTTCAAAATTGAAGCAAGATATTGCAATAGTTTCTCATTCTCATCTAATTAATAAAAAGTGACATAGGGATTTTTCCTAGTTGGGTTCCCCTGTAAATCATTGTGTTATTGTGGTTTGGATTGTTGCAAGTCATTGCATGTGTTTCTAAATTGTGATTTCCATTCCTCAAAATAGCAAAGGAAATTTGTAATCTCTTGATTTCAGTTTGATTTCATCAGTAGTAGCAAATTTGTATTAATTTCTACACCATAGTAATATTAGCATAGTGGGTTAGCTCAAATGGTTGAGTTCTTTTAGCTTCATATAAAATTAGGCCTTGAAGTCAATATATTAAGACCCTATTCTAATCCCCCTAGTTAATACAATAGGTTGTTTATTAATGTATTGTATCCTTCCCTATTAAATAATGCCCACTATGATAGTTAAAGCATGTCATCAATAAATGTAAGGTGGCTTCATTAAAGAAGGTCCATTAGTTAATGATTGTAGCCTAATTAATGAAGGGTCAACATGTGGATAGTGTAATTTTGGTTAGTCGGTAGCTATTTATAGTAGTAGAAATGATGTAATCAAATGTGACTAATTAATGTTGCATTGTAGCTCACCTTAATTGGAAGTTTTCAACTCGAAGAGGCAAGTGAACATTTCTTGCTATTCAAATTATCAATAAATGTTTTCTTATTGTTGTTGCTTCATTACTTTGGTTTTGTTTTATTTTCTTTTACATGGTTATATTTATGTCTATATCGCTTTGATTCCTCTGCTTCACTGTAACGCTCCCTCCCACCACCTTTGGGATTTGCTGGTTTGTGGAAGGTGTTAATTTTAATTAACCTGACCTCCATGGCCTCGTTATGAAGATGGGGTTACAAAAATATTATTTTCCAACTTTGTTAAAACCTAACATACAAACACTAACACGTTAAATTTGTTGAGAGTTTTAATGATACAGATTTTATCTTGCTTCGACTCTTGAATTGAAAGTTATGTCATTTTAAAGTTTGCTAATTAACTTTTGTCATATCAGCAAGATGATGCTACATGACACCCATGTGGCCCTGCCACATCACTACAACATCTATGTGACATCATCTCAACCATAGTCATGTACCCATGGTAGTTACCATCTCATTTTAATTCCTGGGTTCCACAAGGTTCGACCCCACCCCCTTTGTGCAAATCAACAATTTCC
This sequence comes from Pinus taeda, assembly GCA_000404065.3. Classification (NCBI taxonomy): domain Eukaryota; kingdom Viridiplantae; phylum Streptophyta; class Pinopsida; order Pinales; family Pinaceae; genus Pinus; species Pinus taeda. The sequence goes on along the minus strand of APFE030615384.1, from coordinate 72,790 downwards.
TTTGTATATGTTTTTGGGGGCAATTTGGGTGCATTAAGATTTTCACTTTGGAAAACTTTTCGAAATCCTAAACCCCTAGATTTCTACTACTCCACAAGTGCATCTGGTGTTGGACCACCATATGATATTTCCCAAGTTTTAAGCCATGCCTTGACCTCGAATGTTCGGATACTTCCACGAGCTCATAAGTCTGGCCTCACACACCTTATTTTTCCATCTTGGGCCCCACCCAAGATATACAATTTTGTGCTCTATGAGATCCGACTCTAATCCAATCTGGCTCATGTGAACATTCCACCAAACTATCCTCGCCTCAGATTCATCCATGAGGATGTGAATCTGGCTCGATGCGTATTCGAACCCACTAATACTTTTCACTGCTCACAACCTCCATTATTTCATATTCCCTTAGCAATAGTGTATCGGTTAGCTCCACCTAAGTAGGGCTCGTACCATATATTACTTCAACTTGCTTCCTCTGCAAGCTATCTGGGTTATTTCAAATCTGGAAAATTCCCAAAAATGCACAAGTGGAAGTTAATCAGATTCCCAGAGTCCCAAATACATCCGCTAGGCTTAAAATGCATTCGATCCAAATTTAAAATCCTACCAAAGACATCTGCTAGGCTTAAAATGCATCCGATCCTACAAAATCCCTCTTTGAATTTTGAAATCTTGGCTCTTTAGACCTTGTTACGTCATTAATCCTCTCTGACATGAAAGCACAACACAATACATTATCATAAATACATGTAGCAATCAATAATAATAAGAAAGTACAAATATTTGAGTTACGCCACCATTTCCAATTAACACTCGATACAAAAAGTTTATAAGACAATTATTATTGTATCAAAAAAATTATATTAATAATTAAAATTTTATATTTCATCTAATTATTTATTTTTAACTATTTATAATTTAACTATTATAGATCAATAAAATAAATTAATTTATACATACTCATATAAAAAAAAAAAATTTAAATTTATTTATATATTTTAGTAAATAAAAACTCAATTATACTATATGACACATTCTGAGCAGTGTCTCTCTATATATATTAATAAAGGGCCCAAAAATACACACAAACATTTACTTTATTCTGCAATGACCCAAATTATTATTGACACTGTCTTTGATTTTTTAATGCATTGCTTCATGAATTATTCAAGTTTGATCACTTAAATAAAAAATAAAATAAATTAGTGTCCTCATTAGCACGACAACGAGTTGATCTGCGGGGAACATCGATCTTTCCGTACGTATGCAGCAAATCTGAAAATCATTTCATTTAAACAATTAAAATCTTTAATTTAAAGGCGCATCTTTATTTTTTATTTTTTTCAAAACCATTAAAATCCGACCACAACGCTTTTCTTCCCTCTTTTTGCATCTTTGTTTTAATCCCTTATATTTCCTAGGGTGTGTTTTTTAAAATAAAATATTATATTATTTTTAAAAAGATACTTTAATTTTTTTAAGATCTATTATATTAGGTTGTGGTTCTTTAAATAAAGATGGAACCCATATGTCATGAACAACCTAAACTTATTATATAAAATGAGATACAACCAAAAAAATAGTCAACATTAATAAAGAATACAAATTTTGGGAAAAAAGGCATATTGAACCACATTTCAGCTAGACACATGCTTTTGCTTGGGATATGAGCAAGTTGGACAAAAATCCAATCATGTGGGGAGGTGGCACATTTGTCCTTTCCAAATATCCAATCATGTGGGGAGGTGGCACATTTGTCCTTTCCATCTAGCATGCCACTTTTCATAAATAATGGGAGTGGTGGATGGAAACTTAAACCTACCAAGTGGATTGAACTTAATATAAAATCAATGGTTGACCTCCCTCATGGTATCTATACAAATATTTTATTTAAAGAAATTAGATGTTATTTTTTTGATATATATTTTACTTTCCACGAGGATGATGAACATTATATCAAAATAAAACTTTAAACATAGGAGTAATGCACTGTGTCGGTGAAGAGGTAAGCAAGGTAAAATCAAAGTTATGTAGAGGCTAGTCTCATGAAACATAGTTACCTTAGTTATTAATAACTTAGGACTAAAACACCTATAATTACCTTAGCTATTAATAACTTAGGACTAAAACACCTATAATTTTGTTTTCTTTGTTAACTTTAATTATATTTCATAAAACATTTTATATATGCAATCGAAAAGAGAATATGGATTTGCCTTTGTAAGTTCTATGAGATATTATTTATCTAACCCTCAAGTTTCCTCACCTCATCCAATTTAATACATGTTCATTTGACAAATGGTGCAATGGGCAGGCTAAATGGGCTTTTAAAGACCCAAACATGCAGCCCTGAAATTTCTAATGTAGGCGCTATGAAATAATTTTGTAATGTAGTTAAAAATCTTACAGGCGTTGCGAAATGATTTCGTAACACCCCAAAAAAATTGTCTTTTGAATTTCGGGAAAGTGAAATGGCTCGACCTTGTTCTATTTGATTTGCCACAACCTTAACTTGCTCCTTGACATAAGGAATGATTTCACTTACCCTCCTTCACCTCTTTTCCAACGCTAACTCAAATCTACAAGGGTTTTGACAACATTCAACAAACTGAGGGTGCTTTGTTTTATGTTGTACAACACATCAATCACTAACAAAAATCATGCAACCATGATTCCAACCATAGCCACACATTCTTTTATAGACTTTACAACAGGAATCCCAAAAAGACAAATGGGCAATCTCACCATACAATTTTTGCCAATAAATAATAGTCAAAGAGACATTTTTTTATAGCGTTTCCAAAACATAATGTTATGTTCTACTGTAACATCACTTTTTATTGTAAATCTCATACATTCACCTACTAAAACACAACATACACTTCTTCACGGGATATCGGAACCATTTCAACAAGAATACACAAATGTATGAACAAACCACAATAATTTATGGTTGCACTACTCAAATTCTCTTTCAATATGAACTTCACATACAACATACTAGCACCAACAGTGTATCAATAAGAGGTACTCAGTTTTCCATGACAATATAAGGCTCAAAAACAATATAGCATCAATACACAACATCTACAACCACTATGCTTCTCAACAAGTGCACACAAACAACTCATTAACAATAGATATACAAAGAAGTTAACAAACAAAACGACATATAAAAAAATTGTTCATTAATAAAATTCAACTATGCATTAAACTAGCTAGATATATAATGTTGCCATGTGTAGCCCATGCCTCTCAACCTATTTCTCTTCTCCTCGCATTGGAACTTCTCTTCTTCTCCTCCTCTTCTGCCTTTGTTGCACACTCTCTTCTCAAACACTTGTTCTCTTTAAAAATAAAGCTAACATGGGACAACCAAGAGTCACAACATGAATCGTTTCCCCTTCTCCACAAAATAAGGGAAACTAAAACTACATTTACATTAGGAAATAATTCTTCCAACTTATTCTTAAAAAAAACTCACTTCCTAATGTAAATATTTACAATTTCTTACAAAAGCATTTAAATTTCCCCCAAAATCATCATGTGACCATCTCATCACATTGGCAAGCTATGGTCCAGTCTTCAACGAACCTTGTGCTCGGTCTATGCACCTGCATCATAGTCTCCCGCTAGTTGTTGGTTTAATAGGTATATCAATAATTTGAAAAATCTATTTTATTGTGGAAATGGAGTTTTGTAGAAAAATTAAATTCATTTATTTATATTTGAGTGTTGTTGGTCATTCTAAGAATACAAGTACATATGTTAAAGTTTGAAGGATGTTTGACATGAAAAATGAATTATATCAGTGAAAGTGTTTTTTGCATTTCCAAATTTTATCACACATTATATTGCATTCTCTTATATCAATATTTTTTATTGCATTCCCGTATGTCAATTTGTAAATATATATATTATTATTCCTTCTAGCATTTTTTTGGGGTCTTCTAAGGAGTTGGAATAATAAAAGATTGATTATATAATCATTGATATTTTTTTAATTAATTAATTTCTTTATTTATTAACTGTATGAAAAAATTATTAGTTAATATTATAACATGTATATATATAGTAATAAAGATAATAAAATAAAATTTAATGATGCTTTCTGAATCATAATGTAAATGTAATTGTTATAATGTGTGAAAGCATAAATGGAGAATGATTATGTACATATTATAAATATTATTAACAAAGTTTTGATATCACTATGTTGAATTCTTTTCTTGTGTGAAGGTGCACCTACATATGATTGCATCAAGAAAAATGAGGTGTTTTCGACATCCCAGTATGGATGAGATATGTAAAATAACATAATGACAATGTGGCATAAGCCAATGAAATAAATTAAATAATAATAATAAACATTTAGGTGAGCCTAGCAACTTAAATGCAATGCAAAAAGCACTTTACAAACTCACATGCATGAGATGTGTAAAATTAAATAGTAATAATAAACTAAATTGAAAGAAAAGTTATCATCTAAATGTTAAAGTGAAAAAATAAAATACTTACAATATTATAATAAAATAAAGATAAATAAGTCGTAGTAAATCCATTGTGTGAGGACTTCTTGGATGTTAATATCCTTGCGCCTTAAAATTATAACAAGTCAATAATTACAATTCTCTTCAAGGGGGAAACCTCCTTTTACAATGAATACAATGTACAAGACAATATTTGATTATCTAAGACTAGGTCTCCTTAGTATATATATAGGAGACAAGGGGTACAATTATAATAAAATGGGACCATCAAGGGTTTTAGCCTACATAACAATATAACAACATAAATGTAACCACTCAATATCTAGGACTTAATAGGGGGTTTTAGGGTTAGCATGGGGCTTATATAGGGATTAACGTGCCCCTCCACTTCAGACAAGTGGTGTCCTCAACACTTACTAACTATTAGTTATTCTGTAAGAAGACATCATATTCGCATGTCATCTCTAATTAGAGAACTTTTGAGGTCTAAAATGGGCCTCTTAAGAAGAATGTACAACAAAAATAAACTATATAAGAACTAATAGGATTCAAGATGATGATGTCAACCATGGGGGATGATTCACCATTTTTAGGGTAAAAAAGTAAAAAGATAAAACTAATAATAATAATAATAAAACTATTTTTTCAACTTGTATTTTCAACTTATTTCCATAAGGTCTAACTCAAATTTAGAGTGGGAGTACTCATTGGATGTAAAATTTAATTCCTCATCCAACGAGTACCCATGTTGCATACTTTCGATGGAGCCTGCTATATGAAAAATGAGAAATACATGAAAAAAACATGATTGCAATCATGTTTTCCATGTATTTCTTATTTTTCGTATAGTAGGGTCCATCAAAAGTATGTAACATGCATATTCCTTCGATGAAGAATCAAATTTTGCATCCAATGAGTGTTCCCACTCAAAATTTTGAGTAAACTCACAAGGAGATAAGTTGAAAATATGAGTTGAAAAAATAGTTTTCTTTTTTCCATTTTCCCTCTAAATTTTGATGATGTAATCTAATCTTATTTTAGTATTTCCACTATTATTTTATAATTTCCTTAGGAGGCCCATTTTAGACCTCAAAATTCCCCTAATGTCCATTGGTAGGTTCTTTTTATTGATGATATATTCCACAATTGCTAGGTTACTCAAGTGCTTATCCTTAGTCCAAGGATTGCTTCTACTTCTAGTATGTTTTTCCCTTTTATATTTATCTTTAGTACACTTCCAAACTACAAATGAATAGCATGGTCATGACCTTGATTAGGTGGAATACCCTTAGGCATTAGTCCAAATACATTGGTGATTGTTTACAACTTTATGGAGATCCCTAGACATATATGATATTGAAGTTTGAACATTCAGTGAACATAATTGTGTCGTTACACCCTGGTGCCCATTTTGAGTAATTTTGTCATTCTATTAGAGCTTATCACTTTAGAGGATTTCCCTTGGACATCTTTAAACTCAATTTTCATTCCTTCTTAGGTAAATATTATGAAGAGATATTGAAAATTAAAAGATATTGTTCCCAATGATTGTAACCATTGGATCCCTAATAAAACACCAACACCATCCATTTGTATTGTAATCATGGGACTATCAAAAAAATACTCCCTCATATTGAGCTTAATACAATGGAACTTCCTGTAACAATTTATGATGCCACCATCTGCAATCATTACTTGAAACTCTAGTGTTGGATATATGAAATAATTGAGAAGTTTTGCTAATTTTTAATTGATGAATTATGGGCACTGCTTGAATCAATCAACATTGTTACATTTTCCTTTTTGATATATCCTTCTATCTTGAATGTATGTGGAGTATTGATGCCAACCAATGCATGACATGATATCATTGGAGTAGTCTCTTCCAACTCTAGATCTTGTGATTGTTCCAATTCTTGATCTTCTTCCTCTTCAATGTCTATGTAGAAAAAAAGAAGTCGCACTACATTTATGACCTTCACTATACTTGTTGTCACAGTTGAAACATAGTCTCTGCACTTCTTTCATCCATTTGTTGAGGATTCAACCTTTTCAGTTTAGTAGAGGGAGCTCCATGATCTTCACTATATTTATTAGTGATTGATTTTCTAGTGTCCACACTTTTACTTTGAAATTTCCTTACTAGATTGAAAGCATGCTCTAAGATTTAGGTTTAAAGAGACACACCTCATGTTGGATGTTTTCCTTTAAAGTTCCCATATATAGGTCTAAGAAAATATCCTTTGAAATATTCTTTAATCTAAGACTCAACTTTTGGAACTATTTAATGTGCTCTATAACTAGACCTTTTTGTCAAAGATTTACTAATTGGCTAAAGAATATATTACTCTTAATATCCCCATAATGTGCTATCAATTCCTCTATAGAAATGGACCAAGATATGACATAGTCCCTTTTCCTTTCACAAATCCATTGATACCATATATGTTGGTCTTGTTCTCAAAACATGGATGTGATATTTACATTTTGTAAGGATGCCACTTGGTGTATATCAAAGTATTGCTCCATTTGAAATAACCATGTTACACGATCATTACCATCAAACTTCCTCATATTGATCTTAGAAATGTATTAGCTCTTTGGTGTTGACTTAAAGCTCTAATGATGTCAATCTTAGATTGAAAATTCATGATTATGGTTTATGATTCAATATTTTTGCTCTCCAATTGTGATAGCATACTCCCAATTTTAGATTGATTCTCAGCAACATGCTTCACATTATGTTCGTGATTTCCTTGGATCTTTGCATCCCTTTTAGGAAACCTCTCCAAGAGAAGTTTTTCCATGGAAATCATGGATTTTTGTATTTCTTCCTTAATTTCATTCATATTTTTTTTTTATTCTTTCCTTATTTTAATTTATCTTATTTTATATTCCTTCCTTATTTTGGTTCATATTCTTTTCTATTTCTTCCTTATTTCCATTCATCTTCTTTTCCACTTATGTTTTAAGTTTTTCTTGAGAACCTAATAAATACACATTTTTAACATACTACCATCCATTTCATTAACTTTATTCTCTAATTAAGATTAGCTAAATTATAAGTCTTCACTTTCTTCATGAGTAAAGGATCTGCCTTCAGTAGATTTAATTGGTGTATTAGCTTTATTTGGAGGCATGCCAAAAAATAATAATAGCACTCCTATTTATCACAACTTTCACTCTCCAAAAAAAATAAATCTTCTAATCAATAGTTAGGTCACTAGTAAGCTATGTACCTTAATTTTGAGAATATAATAAGTATTTGAAATAGTTAGGTCACTAGTAAGCTATGTACCTTAATTTTGAGAATATAATAAGTATTTGAAATTTTATTGATATATATTTGAGATTTGAGCTGTTATAGATATGAAAATTTGTTCTATAATAGTTTGATATGTTTTTCTAAAACTCCACAAGTGTGAACTAAATTATATGTGTCAAGTGAAAGTTAGGGTAACTTTCTCAAAACTTGATTATTTTTTGCCTCTTCTCCCAAGCTAAATTGTATAGTATGCCATGTGTCCAATCCTTCAAATATAATTATGAAATTTGTACTTGAATTACTTCAGTATGTCTCCTAAAATCCCAGAAGATTTTACAGTATGAAAAGTCATAGATAGGAAGATATAGTAAAAACACCAAGTTGAACTATTTAAAATTTATTTTAGGATTGTTCACAAACCCTAACTTCCATAGGGTATTACTCTGAAATTATAGCAAATCAAACTTAACAATTGAATCACACATTCCCCAATATTTCTCCTTAATATGGTCCAAAGTTCACTATCTCAAACATCACTATAAAAATTTGTTTCAAAAATTCCAAACTAACCTATTGAAAATTGATTTTAAGGGCATTCAGGAATATAGACTTCCTTAGTGCATATACCAAAAATTATAGTGAAACAAGATCTAAAACTTGATCCAAATTCTCAACACAATTTTTTCTCGATGTGGCCCAAATTTCACAATTTAAAACCTCATAAATAAATAAAATTATAGAGAAAATCTTGAACATGCCTATCTGAGATTGATTTCAGGAGCATTCATAAAACCCTAAATTCCTTGGAACATATCTTCAAAAATATAGTGAACCCAAATCTAAAATTTGATCCAACTATTTCCCAACTTATCTTTTCAATGTTCTCCAATTTTCGCCTTCTGAAACCTCATAGAAAACAAGTTATAATGAAAATGCCACAATGACTTGTTTGGAACAGCAAAACCCTAGAATCATGAGCTTTGATACCAAATGTTATGGTCCTTGGGCCTTAAAAATGATAAGAAACCAATAATTACAATAATTTTTTTGAGGGGGGAACCTCCTTTTATAATGAATACAATGTACAAGATAATATTTGATGATCTAAGACTAGGTCTCCTTAGTATATATATAGGATAAAAGGGGTACAATTATAATAAAATGGGGCAATGAGTGGTTCTAGCCTACATAAAAATATAACAATAAAAATGTAATCACTCAATATGTATGGATTAATAAGGGGTTTTAAGGCTAACGTGGGGCTTATATAAGGCTTAACACTAGATTATATGTTTATGCAAATGACACTCTCTTTTGATCAGTGTTTCTCATACTACAACCAAATGGAACCCTCTCCATCAAGTTTGTAAGGATAATTCAAACTCAATAATGTAGCGCAAAACTTTTATTCAAATAAGACACATTAAATATTGGGTGAATCTTAGAGTGGGCTAGGAGATCCAAATTGTTGGTAAAGTATCTAATTTGTTGAGTATCTAATGAGGTCCACAATACTTGGGTGTTATGTTTTGGTGGTTGTTCTCCCTAAGAGGTGTCTACCAATAAGGTTGGAGTTGAAGAAACACTTGAGCCCCTTTTTCAAATTTGATTTCTAAGTGACATTGATCTGAACCTTGTAGTTTATTTGATTTTGATACAAAAGAAATTTTTTATCATTGTATGAAAAATGGAACTCTCACATTAAGAGTTCCATTGTCTAAGACTAGATTTGTTGGGTGAATATGAGGGAAAAAATGGGGTTTTTCTTCCATTGACAACCTCATGGCATGATATTTTGGTAGCACTATGATAACGGTATTGTACCACCATTTTGTGAGTATCCATTGGACCCTATCAGTGCAATGTAAAACATCTCAAATAAGTTTCCATACACTTATTGGCCACCTTTGTATGACCATTTATTTTGGGATTATAGTTCATGCTCATTTTTAATTGGGTGTTCTATAGTTTAAATAACTCCCAAAATCCATTGTTGAATATAGAATCATGGTCCTTCACAATTGAGTTAGGCATGTTATGTAGTTTAATAATATGATCCATGAAGAATTTTGCAACCATGGATTGCTTAAATTAGGGTTGTGATGTACAATAGTGGGAATATTTAAAAAGGTAGCTAGCAAGCATTATGATGAAAAAAAATTCAATTAGCTATCCCAATGATAAAATCGAAGAATATGTCAACATAAGTTGTTGTAGGATATGTAGGGGCTACAATGCCTCAAGTGTTTAGCATTTCACTTGCATTCTAGACATGTCTTACATTCAACCATGAAAGGGTAGATGTAATTCTTCACATCATCCCCAAAAGAATGATCATTTTACTCGTTCATATATTTTCTAAAAGTAAGAATGACCTGATATGGGAGATGAAAGCAATTTTGTTAAACTTGATTTAAAGCATAATTATGTATCAAAAGGATGTTCCCTTTATATTGTAATATGTCACTTTGTTATGAACCTTGCACCTTAAAACTGATAAGAACACAATAATTACAATCAACTTCGAGGGGGAAACTTCCTTTTATAATGAATACAATGTATAGGACAAGATTTTATTATCCTAAGACTAGGTCTCCTTAGTGTGTGTGTGAGAGAGAGAGAGAGAGTACAATTATTATAAAATGATATGATGAAAGGTTCTTGCTAAAATTAATAATATAAAAATATAAATGTAATAGCCCAACATATACGACTTAATAAAGGGCTTCAGGGTTAACATGTAGCTTATATAAGGCTTAACATGTCCATTCCCTTCAAATAAATGTTTTCATCAACACTTGACTATTTGTGGGTGTTTTTGCATGAAGAACTGATATTCCCAAGCCACCTCTTCCACTGGTAGGTTCCTCCATTTGACGAGGTATTCAATAATTTCTCGATTTATTGGTTGTTTAACCCTTGTTTCCATTATTGCTTTTGGTTCTAATATGATTTTCTCTTCTTCATTAATCTTTGGTGAAATAGTTTGGATTGGAATGTTCTCACTAATTACCTTCTTTAAGAAAGAAACATAGAAGATTAGATGTACACATGAATATGGAGGCGACTCCAATTTATAATCCATGCTTCCAATCTTGTGAAACACCTAATGGGGACCACAATACCCTAGTGCTAATTTATTGTCCTTCTTTCTTTCTTGAAAGGCATTTGTTTATATGGTTGTAGTCTCACAAATACCCAATCTCTGACTTCAAATTCCCTTTCACTACGACATTGATCTACTTGTTGTTACATTCTATCTTATTCTATAGCCAAGTTGTCCTTGAATAGTTTGAGAATCTTTTGTTGGTGCCCTCTTTAGTTCTCCATTACTTGATCATTTAAAGTCCCTTTCAAGGGTGATTTGATGGATGGAGGATGATATCCATAAAGTGCCATAAATGGGGAAATTGTTTTATGAAGTATAAAAGGATGTGGTGTACGCCATTATGCCAAGGGAAACCACTTGGCCCATTGTGTTTATTTATAATATGCAAAGCATTGTAGATATCCTTATAAACATGTATTCACAATCTCAATTTTCTCATTGGTTTGAGGATTGTAAGATTAGATTTAAACCAATTGAGTACCCAAGCAAGAAAATAATTTAGTCCAAAAATTTCTAGTGAAATTGGATCTTTGTCATTTATAATAATCTTTAGTATTCCATGTAGCTTCTATATTGTTTCCATTAATGCTTCTTCACTATACTTGCTTTAAAAGGATGAGAAAGAAAGAAAAAATGGTCATACTTTTTCATTTGATCTACCACTACCATAACGACATTCTTTCCTTTAGACATGAGCAAACCTACAATAAAAATCCATTTAAACATTTTCCCAACACTGAATTAGTATGGATAATGGTTGTAGGGGCCCTAGGGTCTTGATTGTCTCTCCCTCATTATATTGCCATAACACACATTCAACCACAAAATTTTACATGTATACTTTAATACCTTGCCAAAAAAATCTTTATTGATCCTATGACATGTTTTAATGTGTAATTCCAAAAGGACCTTCTATTTGAGTTGAGAATTATTACATAAGTATAAGAAATATTTATACTGCAAAAAATCATTCTTCCACATAAATTTTTATACTGCATTAGGGATCTCATGTAGTTGGTAAATCATCTTTCATACCTTCTCATCTTGCTTCCATTCTATCTTTTCTTCTTCCACCTAGTAAAATTGTGGAATGGAAATAGTGCATAGTCTCCATCCCTACATAAGGATAATCATTAATCATGATGAACTATCTACGTAGCCACCTAAAGAAGGTTGGTGAGAAGCTGATCAATGACGGACTTACATGTCAGGCTATATGATCTATCCACCTCCTCATATGTGGGGCCCTATGATCAATAGGATTGAGTATAACTTGTTAAGGGTGAAATAGTGGTACTTGCTCTATAGCAAAAGAGACTAATATTAAACCATAGCCAAAGATATTTAACTTCCCCTCTCTTTATTTATTCAATTGTTCCTTCATAGTGACCAAAACTCCCTCACTCCAATTGAAGATCGTTAGCTCTAGACACTCTAACTCGTAGCCTATATGATCTACTTGCGACATGAATTATTGAGCTACTTTCCAATCTCGCGATAATGAATAATATTGTTCTCAAAGGTAATTGGGTTACATATTTTATATTGATCTTTCCATCCCTAGTTGGATGGGCTAGAGGTCTACAATAGGTGGTGATATAATATTTCACTATCTCCCCATCACTTCTCCCACCTAGGAGAGAGATGGGGGTACCTCTTTTGGAATGTGTTAGAAAGTATATATCTTCTACCTTTATCTCAAGTAGATGTTCCAAACCTGAATGCTTGTGCCTGAACATCCCATGAACGAACAATATATTTCAACAATTCCTTATTGCCTCATACCAGGAAGCTAGAAGAATTTTATAAATCCACAGATTTTTAGTTCCTAGATGGTAGTAGTATAATTTGTTGCATTCAAATCTTCATCCAGTGTCCCAGGTGTGTTCAAGAGAAGTCATTCAGTTGATATCTATTATAATACTCTTAAGCCTTCATTCAATATTTTCCTTTCCTAATTCAAATTTGTATCAACATCATTTTGTCTCAGTCATGATACTTGTTTCGTGTTGTTGATGGGGGGATACATCAAGGCCCTCCTATGATGGGTCGATTCCTATCAACATCAACACATTATCCAGGACGTTGACTTAAAAAAATTCCTTCATACCTTGGTGCTTGCATACATCAATGCAAAGTTTCCTTGCTCTCGGTGATAGGTTTACATCAATGGCCTTCGATCGAAAGACTATGTTTGGTGTTTGACATCAACTCATTTATTCACACCATACATATTGTACTATAGTACCTTGAGAGCCATTAACATCATCAATGGTTCCTCTCGCATCTATTAATGGCTTACATCATCGGTCATTAATTAGATGGTGTCTAACATGTTTGACCTCATCTCATTGATTCACATGGTTAGACTCGTACGTTAATTGGGTGTGTGAAGGAGATAGAAGATCTCGGATCTATTTTCATCCATCCAAGTTGTGATTTCAGGAGTTATACATAGATCACAATATATGATGGCCATGATCATGCAGACAATCATCCCATCATAGGTCCAACAGTTGTCATCCATGGATGCATATTTTGATCAGTGTACATGTTATGGTATATTATGTGCTAAGTATGGGTATGCCTCCCTCAACAACAAAGATTTCATGATGAAAATGTATTGTAACAGATGAAGCTCATCGGTTATTCATGATCCTGACTTGTCACAAGGTAAATCAATTCAGTCGTCAGTCATCATTTCCGACTTTTTTCTTTAGGGAGCAATTTGTTATATGCTATTTCTTCACATCCGATCACTAGGCCTCCTAATGGGATCAATCAAAATCATATTCCCACTTGTCATCATCTTGCACAAATCCCTAAGCATGTCTCTTTCATTCCCCAAAGTTTCTGCCTGAAGTTGCATCATCTGAGATAGTTTTAGGACCAACACTCACTGGCCTCTCATTGGACAGTGTTCGCCTACATGTTTCTCCATTATGGCCTATGTTGATCACCTACAGATTGCTCTCCTTTGCACCTACATTAGTTCTAGAAATTCAGGAAAAAGAGAGAAATTTTGGAAGCTTCCACTTCTAAAAGTTTCTGGAATTTGTTACAACCATTTACCTTAGACAAAACATTCGGATGCTATCCTACCCTAATTTGGAGTTTCCATCCCTTATCCTTTGATCCCATCCCCCCATCCAAGTTGGATCTAAAACCTTAGATTGGTAACTGGATAAGAGATCCCAACTTACCCCACTCCTCTATATATTTACAGCCTTCCATATTCAAGGGGTTGGCTTTTGGGGAGTGATTCTACCCTTATGTTGTTGTTGTGAGAGGTTGCATATGATGCATTTAGGTTGATTGCAGGTGAAATTTCTAACAAGGAAAGGAAAAGTCAACCTTGGAGGAGTTCTTCTGCAAGATCAACACCTATTTATCATTGTAAATCCTTCCATTTATATTAATGCAAAGAATTATATGTTTTCCTATATGTGATTTTATTATTTCATGTATTTCAATACGATATTGATCTATTAAATAGATTATTTAGATGATATTACATAGATCTCATAGTTTCTTGGCTTGTGTTATCTAACTGTGCAGGTTCTAATTTTGGCAATCGGAGTTGGAATTGGAGCAACCAAGCTAAAGAAGGAGTGAATCCCGTGATGGATTCCAGGTGGGCTTCATTATGTCATCTATTTACTTTAAGGAAAGAAATAGGTTCCTTGTTTCTCTATTTTTCTAGGTTAGCCACCAAACCTAGGCGAGATACTTTTTTCCGCAATTGTAAATCTCATATAACAAATATTTCAAGGTTAAAGGCTCCCATAATTGCAACCCCCATTCTAATAGTTACCCCAATATGCTAACTCAAATACCGAAATTTGATATGAATAAGTTGGATGGGGTTAGATCCGACCAACTAGGTTGACTAAGAACACTTATTTTATATCCATGATATATAGAATAACTTCATCAAACTCAAAATAGGAGAGATATGAGTCCATCTCCTATTTCGAGTTTGATGAAATTATCCTATATATCATGGAGAGAAAATAAACTTTCTTGGTTAGCACTTAGTTACGTAATTTTTTCACATAAATAGTTATCTAAAAAATCCAATATTGTTTATTTGTATCTAAAAATTATACCTATTGAAACATAACACATCCATGAAAATTAATTATGCATGGAAAGTATGAAAGAACAACAAAAACATATCTTAAAAAAGTAAACATACAATCCATTATTCAATCACATAAATATGTTTTAAAATACGTTTTCCTTCAACTTTAATTAGAACTTAATAAAAGTATACAAGCTATTCATCAAATTCATGGACCTTCTCTAGAATAAATTCGCGTCTATAGCAAGAAAAATCCCAACCTTTTTTCAAGAAGTTCCATCCCTAATTACCATTGAAGAACTTCATTAAATATGTGTTTGTTTTTTTCTTCACTGCAATCTTCTGATTTCATCTCAACTACCTTGAAAATGATATATATTCATATCATGTTATAAAAAGTGAGGAATTCATTTATTTTCCATTTCCTTTCCCTTGAAATAGGTTTGCTATTGACCAATTGACATGTCAAATTGTCAAATGATACATATAAGGAGGATTCAAATTATCCAAGATTAACTCATATTGACAAAGGCTCCTTTCAATCTTTGATTTATATTTTGTATTTGGAAAATAAAATGGAAATGGAATTTGCACATTCAATGGGTATAGTAATAAACTATGTGACAACTTCATTGTCCCAATTTCTAAGTTGTAACATAGTGTCCTTACTTACATCTCACTTCTCCTCCAGATTAACATTGTAGAATTAAAGGTAAAGATTGTTTCACTGATTCAGTATGTGGCATATTATAGTCTTCCATAATGTATGAAGCAAATTCCCAGAGATATGAACACCACTAATGAGGAGGCAACTCCGGAATCTTTGCAAGAAACAGATCCTGAAACTATTGTAAGATATGATACCTCCTCATAACTTCACCATCCTCATCATCCAACCCTTTGTCCTTGGATATATGTATCACAAACAATAAACATCATTTTCTATGATTGTGATTAGCTTGCATGGTTGTAATCCTCCTCACTAATATAGGCTTATGCTTTCCATTTCTCCAAACTCATCTAGGCACTCAATGGCCTTCTCATAGAAATATACCTTGGTCTTGTGAATAGCCAATCCATGCCCAATATCATGCTATATGCACCCAAATGAAGAAAATTTAGGTTTAATGTTGTAGACATTCCATTAAGCTCAAATGCACAAGACTTTGCCTAGTGTTGAACTCTTGTCTTAGTCCTTGTAGCCAATTGCACCAACCAAGATTTTGCATGCACTTCCTTGTCCAACAACACTGATCTACAAGTTTGGGACTAATATAGCTATAATTTGATCATAGATCAATCAAAATAGAAACAAATTGATCACAAATCTTACCTTGAATCTCAATGATGGATGCTTGGTCATCTTCCTGCCTGTTATCAACTCATGCATAGATCCAGGGAATTCTTGGAGCTACATCCCCAGTTTTGTACACCTACTAAGAATTGTAGATTTGAGGCCTGGTCCCCTAATATGATGGAAAATCCTTCTTGAGATGGTCTCCACCACAAGTCCAACACCTCAATGGTTCTCTGTCACTGCCTTTATGTTGTTGATCCACAGGCTAAGTCCCACATCCTTTCTCAGTTGTGTTGAACTTCTTATTAGGAGACATATTTTCCTTCTCACCTGCACCCTAAGATCTTCCTCACTTCCTTGAAACATTTTCCTCTAGAATTCTCCCTCATGCTTGAACTCAGGCTTGTACTTTGACTGTTCATAGCAATGATTCAACTTTTTGATGGCTTCCTCCAATGAATGAAGCTCATAAAAATCAATCCAGTATTTGAATGACAATGGAAATCCATTGATGAACCATTTGATCTTTATTTTCTCAAAATTGAGATCTGGCACATATCTCAATAGCTCTAGAAATCTAGTTGTATATTATTCATCCGGGATGGAACCCATCTTGAGCTCATAGAATTCCTTGGCCTTTCCATCATAATACCTATCAAATAGGTACTTCTTTCTGAATATTCTTTCATATTCTTTCAAAGTCATCTTCTCTTCCCTGATTCCCCTGAAATGTTTGACATCTTCCCACTAGATTTTTTTTTCCTTTGAGACTAAAATTCATATTCTTTGAGTAATCATGAAGTTAAAAAAAAATCTCATTCCAAGCAGCCATGCTTCTACATAATTAGATTTGGTCATCTCACCATCAAAATTAGGAGGCTTAGATTTCTTGAATTCCTCTAGAAGATACTCTTTATCACTCCTCTTATGATTATGTTGGCAGTGGTGGTGATGATGTCTTTTAGAAGAAGAGCTAGAATAAAATTCGTGCATATTAGCCCTCTTCTCAAGTGTTCTCAAAGGTCCGCCACTCTTTATTATATCATTACTATCCATCCTATAGTTTTATGAGATTGGCTTCCATCTAACCCATTAGTATTTTCCTCTTGTCTATCTCCATGACTGGTCCCCTGCTGTCAATGTTTCTGTAAATCTGAAAGGATTTGAAGAATAACTGCATTAACATCATTTTTATTTTCTTGAGCTTTTGCATGCCTTTCCTGAGCTTCAATCAACTCATCATTATCTACTTTAAAACTTTTGATCTCTTCCCTCAAACATCTCAATGTGTCCACTAGATCAGGAGGGTCTCCCTCTCCCTGCTACTCCATTGATTTCTCCCATCCCACTAATTTCTCTTCTAGCACATGCAGGGAGTCATATGAATTGTACTCAATGACTCTTCTCTCCATCTCTTGGCCTTCTATTTTACTGCAACATACTACTATTAGATAAACCAAATAAAAGGCATAATCAGAAATAATTACCTCAATTTATCTATGGTGAGCCTATTGTATATGCACAGGTTAATCTAGATTAGCATGATACATAATAATATTAAGAACCTATTAGATCATGCATGAATCAAGATAAGAACACAAAATTGTTATAGCATCATGTACATGCATATAACAAGAATAACAATAAAATAACTAATGCATGCATGATAAACATATTTATTTGCATTTACCCCGAGGCCTGTTGGGTGGTGTTATATTCTTTCCACGACTAGTTGACGTAGTTAACCAAGGGGTTAGAGGGGGGGCGGAGCCCCCCCTTCGTTGCGCACCAGGGGGGTCACAAGGGGGGCGAGTAGCCCCCCTCTAGGGGGTTCGGGGCAGTGCCCTGAGGAAATTTTTTTTGGACCTTATATTAGGTTGGGTGGACCTACCTATGGCTTTGTGCACGGTTTTCACACATGGTTTTGGACGCGATGGTTTTCGGTCCATGGTTTTGGATGCGATGGCTTTTGGTCCATGGTTTTGGACGTGATGGTTTTCGGTCCATGGTATTGGATGCTTCGGCATGTATAAATATGTATTGTAACATTGAAAGGAACATAATAAAAAAATCAAGCCAGTAGTCCCGGTTTTGGGATCTAGGGGAAAATCTCTGTGTATATGTGTTTTATGTGTTATGCTCTCACATTGTTTATTTCTGTTCTTAGAATTCTTATTCAGGTAATTTATGTACAGGGTTAAAACCTACATACTTGCTCTAATACCACTTTGTAACACCCACCCAAATTTACCCACTTTAACATGCTTACCAGGGTAAACATGAGTTGAGAGTTACTACACATGACCCAACTTCCAAGATGTAGTTACAGAAATGGGGTTTAACTAACCCAAAATTGATTTCAAACACCTAGGGACACATGGTCACACTTTTATCAACTTATTTTTCCGTGGTAATAATTTTCCCTGAGCTTAGACCAATTTTTGGCCTAGTTCACTCCTCAGCTACATGGAGACAGGTCTGTCAATGTGGCCCTAGGCCTCCAGCCACACGGATAACCCTCCTTCAGTGTGGTTGCAGTTAAGTTTTCCTAGCTTTGTGCATGCAACCAAATACCTTGTTCCAAAAATTTAGGTCCATAATTCAACCAGTAGCTCAAACCTTTCCAAAAATATCAACAAAATTTACGAGTTTTCATGCTTTGTTTTTTGGATTTGTTCTGGCTCATGCTATCCCATCACATGTTATTCATTTTTACAAACATTTTATGTCCATGGTACCTGTAAGTCATGGATGCATAGTTTGTTTACTCTTTTCATTGGTTTTAACAATAAATTCATCGAGAATGCTTTTTGCCATCTCATACTAGCTGCAATAAAGCACAAATTAGCTCATGCATTCATTTAAATATACATGAACCTATCAAAACCATGAGAAAGATCAATAAAAGGAACACTTCATACAACAAGAGATACACTACGCATGTAACAAACACTTAAACAACAATGGAGCCATGAAAAACTAGTCACATAATCAACACATTGACCTTCATTAAATAATAACACATATTAACATATGCATAATGTCAACCAATTCAAGGATTTTCACGTCCCACCTGACCATAGATTGGGTTGAACCAATTCTTTCTTCTTGCACAATCTCCCACGTGCCATATTTCGAACATGAAATTGGGATTACATGGGATAAACCAAAACATAACCATACATGGAATCCAGAGGAACACCACCTCCACCCTTAATCCACAATTATTTCACCTAAGGAAAGGTCCATGAATCACCCAAACCAATACAAACTTGGATGCCTCAGAATTTCTTCACCATACCTAGAGAATTTTGCCTGTCTCCACCACTTATCAAGGGCTTACTTGGAGAAAACCATCTCCACCTTCAACCCTAGGAATTTTCCTGAGACAAACTCACCTAGGATCCTAAACCTATTGGCATCCAAAGCTCAACCAAACAAGTTTCAAGGAACCCACTACATCATGGCTATCTAGGAAATGGCATGAGGCATGATTGTACATGATTGTCAATCCAAGAAAATATACATTCCAATGACAACAAAATGACCATAAATCCAATGCATGACCCATGAATTCAACTCCCAACATGATAAGTCAAATATGCACACTGTTACCTACGAAAATCCTCAACTAGTTTCTGCCCTTTCTTGTTGTTATCGACACCTTCTTATTGTTGTTGTACAAGCCTTCTGCTAGCTAGAAATTTCCTCTAAAGAATATTGCTCATGCCTCTAATCCGGATTTAAGCAATAACGCAACAAATTACAAAGATAACCATAAACACAGAGATGCAACGGAAATAATACTTCATTTCATTAATGTAAAATACTGAAATATGCTTACAAACAAAAATGGAAATAAACTAGCTAGGGCGATGGTAGCTTATCTCTGAGAAGAGATGTGGTGGATACATACCTCTGAACTGCCTTACAATGAGGCTCAAGGGACTTTTTATTATTGAAAAATAAGAGCAAACCCTAAACAACCAAAACCCTAACTCGAGGAGATGTAACATCAAGGGTTTATGGGCCCTGTTGGAGTGAGTTGGACAACCAACTTTCCGCGGTTGCAACCTGGTCATATTATCTCTGTTTGACATGCATGATAGCCCGTTGGAAATATCTCTCCGAGGAGTACAACAAAAAAGATGATTTTAGACATAAAATCATTGGCGGTAGATTTTCAAAAAAACGTCATTTAGGGCCTCAAAACAGCTCCGGAAGTTTAGGACCCGAAAAGTTGCTAAAAATAGTAAATTGTGCTACAATTAAGGAAACTGAAAAACTAAAAGAAGAAATGGTGGGGGTCCAAGTAGAACTGGAGGGTGGCCACCAATATCCACTTGGATCAGCCTCCTTCTTGGTTTCCCTTTGAATTCCTCTTTAGATGCTTCTTTCCCTTGCTTTTCTTGCTTGTCTTACGTGTGCCACAAGTGTTGTAGCTTCCCTCTCTTTTTCTTCACTTTTCCCAAAATAATGTTCGAATGTTCTCTCTCCAACTTTCTTTTCTTTTCTCAAATTTTTCCTTGCGTGCATATTCTTTTACTATTTTTATCCTTCTCTTGTCTCTTCCTCTTCCCTGCTTGCTGAAGTGGAATTTATTTCATTTTTATTTATTCATTTTGCATTTTTTCCTCATGTCCTTATTGGCATGTTATTTAATTTGTCATTTATTACCTTTGCCTCTTGCCAATTCCAATTTCCATAGCCAGTAAATAATTAACCACAAGTGGATCCCAATGTATTGTTTTTCTCTCCATTCAGCTTGGAATACGTTTCCCATGACCTTGGTTTGAGTTTTTATTTTATAATGTCCATATAATACTTATTTACATGGAAATTTAAATCGGGGTTGTCACAACAATATCGTGCTATATGACCTTCAATATGACATATGTGACATTTAACATCAGGCTTCAACACTTACAGAAATGGTTGAGTCATCCTTGTAATTTGGTCCATATGTCTCCATCTAGGTACCTAATCATATCATCTATACCTTACCACATCATAGGTTCTACAATCATGCGCTTTGTGTCCAAACTCTCTACATGAGAAACAATAACCAAAAAACTCACTTTGATACTTAGGCATAGAAAGAGATCTTGATATTCTGAAATTACTTCTTGGAGGATCCACGTGTTGTTGTTTTTCCACCCTTACACGATCCTTACTCATTTTTTGATTATCAACAATTGTTCTAATTGTGGATGCTTTGTGATGATCAATATTCATATTTTTCCCTGCATTATTTCTATTTGTGGATTCATTCTCTTCATTATGATTTCTCTTATTCTGATCCTTTTCAAATTTTCCTTGAATGTCATTGAAGTGAACATGCTTGTCTTGGTGTGCAACTACTTGCTTTGGATTTCATGTGTGTTTCCATTGGGTGTTATAAAGGTTTTATCAATATTTTGGAATGACCTTCATTTGATGAACTCTAGGGACCATTATTATTGGATGGCTCACATTCTTGATAGCCAATACCTATCTTAACAAGCACGAGACTCTACATGTTGAGAATATGATCTAGGGATTTAGTCGTTTTGTTGGACTTCAAATTAAGTTCCTCTAATTCTTATCTTAAGAAGGCAACTTCCTCTTCCAGTCTTTCACATATTTTTTCTTTCTCAGTTAGTTTTTCAAACAAAAACTCCTTTACCCTTTTTGTTTCTTCTAGTTCAACTTTCAAAGCAAGAATGGTATCTTCATTTAGAATTTGACCTTGAAGATGATGCATCAATTGAATTTAATTGTTTCTAAAGCTCCTTATTTCCGTCAATGCACTTTTAAGTTCTCCCTCATAATCAACTTATGCTTTCAAGTTCTTCAGCCTTAGCAATGAACAATATTTCACTCCTTTCTTCATCAGTTACACTTCCATTGCTTTCACTATCACTTTGTTTCAGTAAAATATGTTTTCTTACCTTCATGATTCTTATTTTGATACCGGGGTTTTAATATTCATTTATCAATACTATCTTTCATCTTGGCATAAGGACATTTAGATGCATAATGAATAATTCTTCCACATTCAAAACATTTGAAAGGAAGCTTACCTTTGAACTTGTTGGTTCCTCTCTTGAGTTTTCAAACAACCTTGGATTCTTCTCCATTGGAATTAGAGTTTGTTTGAAGACAATGGGAGAAAGCCTTATCTTCTTTTATCTCTTCTTCATAGCTTCTCTTGGTCCTTGATACATCTAGTATGTATATATTATTGTCGGTCCTTATAGCTTTAGCTATTAATTTGCTTGTGTTTGACTTTTTAATTTCACACCATTTGGAGTTGAATGTGTCATCAAGCCTCAATCACATATTCTACTAACACTCAAGTCATTATGTGATCCGAACATAAATAGGAATGGAACAACTTACAGATTTAATCATAAACACAAATATGCAGCAAAAAAACACTTCATTTCATTAATGGAAAAATATTGAACTATGCTTACAAACATAATGGAAATAAGATAGCTCGAGCAATGGTAGCTTATCTCTAAGAAGAGATGTGGTGGCTACATGCTTCTGAACTGTGTTACAATGAGGATCAAGGGCCTATTTATTATTGGAAATTGTGAGAAAACCATAAACAACCAAAACCTCAACCACAGGAGATGTAACACCAAGATTTTGTGGGTCGTTGGGGTTAGTTGGGCATCCAACTTCCCGGGGTTGTAACTTGGTCATATTATCTCCATTTGGTGCGTACTATACCTTGTTGGAAAGGTCTCCCTGAGTACTATAGGTTTTTATATATACCCTTCCCTGTGATTATGGGTCTGCCACGGACCCCAAAAAAAATCCGTTTAGGGGGTCAAAACTACTCTAGAAGTTCAGGACCCAAAAAACTGCTAAAAATAGTAAATGTTGAAATGAACAAGGAAACATATGAAAATGACTAGGGGGTCTAGGTGGAATAGGTGGGTGGCCACAAATATCCACCTAGATCATTATGATTTAGTCCTTCTATGTACAAGACATCTTCTGCTTTAGTTCTTCCATCATCAATGGTAATTGTGCCATTTCCAATGATTTTGGTTGATGCATTGTTTCCATAATTTAATTTACCTGCATCTATTTCCTTGATGTTGATGAACTTACTTTGATCCCATGTCAAGTGTCTTAAACAACCACTATGAGCATTCCACTTATCCTTTCTCTTCTAAGCACATAATATAAGACCAAAATTCTCTTCCTTCTATATCTTGGGTAGGCATTTTTCTTTACAATAATGGTATGGAAGATTACTACAAGTAATTTCCTTATGACCAAATTAATGACATAGAAAATAATAAACATAAAATAATATATGGTACTTGGATGTTTGCTTCTTGTTGCTTTTTTTGGTTTGAGCATGTTCTTGAATTTCCTTCTCTAACTACTTTTCTACATCTATCTCTTTCATGATATGGCCATTTGTGCTATTTGTCTCCTTTAACTAACTTTATATTTCTCCTAGTTGATTGTTGAACTCATTAAATTGCTTTATCAAGATTTCATACGTTCTCTTAACCTCCTCCAGCTCAAATTAAAAAATCATAGTTGTTTTTGCATCTGATTCCGTATTTCTTTGATCCATCTTTCAATAGTTAATTGTTCCTAAAGATGACCTACTCTGATACCACTTGTTGGCCCAAAGGACACACTGAGAGGGGGTGTGAATTAGTGTGAGATCAATTTTACCATTTCACAAATTTTCACAACCATAAAACCATACAACAATGAACCATAACCATTATATCAACAATTATAACAATGAATCATCATATCAGAAACATATAAAGAAGCCATCAGCAAATTACGAATCCATCACATCATAAAGAGACAAAATATTTTTAGGTGGAAACCCATACATGAGAAAACCACCAATATTCTTCTTCTTTATATGATTCAATTCATTACATCAATTCACAGACTCCAACCTGCTAGAGGAAACTACCCCCAAGAAATGGAAGTTGGCACTTGCAGTAGGCCATAACTTGATTGAGGCACCAACGTCATAAGGTGCAAGAATTTTTTTACCATAGGTTACAACTTGATTCAGGCTTCAACCTCGATGATGAGCGGGTTCCAAACTACTCTAGGCTCCAACCTTGATAATGAGCGGGCTCCAACTTGCTCTAGGATCTAACCTAATGGAGGCTCCGACCCCAATAAAGAGTGGTTTCCAACATCCTCCTTCATATTCCTTGTGGGCATCTATTTCATCTCATTTTCAAATTGGATCCACTGTCATCATATTTCATTGAGTTATAAGGAATATCATAATCTGCAATTTGTTTTCATCATCACAACCTGTACCATCATCTCCACCTGCACAAATTTTCACCGCCATCATTGTCACTACCACAATCATTGTCACTACAAACACAACCTGCAACCATTATATTCAAGGAAATTTTTAAGGATGGAAACGTATTTTGAAGTTTAAAAACATTGGTGAATCTCACTAGTCCCTAATATGCAAACTATCAAATGTATATTGATATATTTGTAAAATTATTCAAATTTGTAATGGTTTTATATATAGCCTTTATATAATGTTAGCGATTTTTTAGGTAAAATAATTTATATTGTAAAATTTGGTCGAATAATTTTTATAAAAAATGGAAATTAGTGAATCTTTTTTGTGGAAAAGTCATGGAAAATTAGCCCACCTACGAATATTAGCCCCTAAAATTTTACATGATTATATTTCCACAAATGTCATATCAATCACTGTTGTTGGTTGTAAAATTGTTTCCCATACTCTGATTTAGCTAGTTCATTAATATGGTCACTTAAACTCTTTCTTAGATCTTGTTTTCATCGTGTATCTAAGACAACTCAAACTTGCCCATAGACCCTAAAAACACAGACAAGAGATTCTAGTCATCAAACAAGAGTCAAAAGAGCATCATACCTCCACGGGGGCTTTACTAGGGGAGAAATACCATACCATGTGGGTTCATATTGGGGGATATATATTGAGGGAAAAATAAAATAATATATTGGAGGATATATAGGGAGCAAAGGGTTTTTATATTAGAAGGTATAAAAAATGGAGCTCAAAGTTAATGAAAAAATATAAAGGGCTATAAAAAATCTTAATGAAAAAATGGATAACTACTATATCTAATGAAAGTAGGGGCTTTTTAAATTGGGAAGGTGTATTGGTTTCGTATTGGTAGGCGATTAAATAATGTGATTTTTAGGGGTATTTTCAAATATGTTGTCAAATTAAGGGTATTCTTTAATATGCCACGAATGCACGTAATAAGTGAGATGTTCATTGAGTGAAGCCCCTGTGCATACCCCTCTAGTTGCATTCATCTCTAATCCCTGATCGCCCAACTTCCTCTAGAATCATATTTTGACCAATATTAACCCCATAAATCCAAAATAACCATATAAAACTTTAGATTAAATTAAATGTTCTACATAAATCCCTTTTCTAGGCACATTTCAATAGTACGTTGGATTTCAACACCGACCTCCATTAATTTTTAAGGAAGCGACAAATTGACAGTAAATATAAAATAAAAAAATAATAATCAAACCTGTGACCTCGACTTTACAATCCTCATCGCTTATCAACTTTGATATACAATGTGATTTGTTAATCCATCCACATGCCTTCATTTCACTTTAAGTATTGTAGCTCTAATTGATCTAAGGATGTGGACCACCCCTATGGCCTATCCTCATACCAATCCAACGCATCATCAATCACATTTTGTTAGCTCCTGACAACAAGCCACTATTGTAGCCATACAAAATCAATAGATCGTAACATATGGCCAATTTTATCCAAATGAGATCATTATAATACTTCTGCCAATTGTAATATTAGACTCGACCACTACCAATGGGTTTCAAATGTAGGAACCAATTACACCATAACAATAATTTTTTTTTCAATATTGAAACCAGACTGGACAAACAAAATGAGACAACTAGACTTTTGCCAAGAACCTAGAATGATAAACCTTGGAATGAATAAAGACTTCATAGAAAAAAACTTCGTTCGGAACCAAAACAAATACAAATTCTTTGTAACTCGGAACTATTCAAATTATATCTACAGACTTGGTTGGATATTTTCACTTGTTGTTTGAATGATTGTGTTTGGAGCTGAGTGTGGTTCACATACATATACATTTGGGTGGTGGTCCCAAGCCTTATGGGACAATCCCTAGGTAGTTTTGAAGCTTGTCTTTATAACCAGCCTGCCAACGAATTATGACCTAAGACTTGTTAAAGTTTGTTCCATGGATTCATGTGGGCATGCCATATAACCAAGTTCCATGAATATACATAATTCCATGACTACACAATTATGCCCATACAACTGGGATCCAAGGATCACTGGTCATTTCCTTGATGATGTCATCATGATATCATTGAGCCACATGGTAGCCTGTGAGGGATGCCACGTGTCACCCTATTTCATACTTTCACCAACCAAAGTGTGCCAAACCACCATGCCACGTGGAAGCCTTTTGTTGTATGTCATCACGTTGATGTCAGCTCATTGAGGTGTTATGTTGATTGTGTGAGCGTGCCACGTGTTGTTCATTGATAGGTCCACATCATCAAATAAGATACTACCATGTGTCAGTATTTGGTTGGTTCAATGGGACTAATTAAATATCACACATCTTCACATTCATCCAATCATTGACTCATTAGGAGCGCCATTGATTAGCCAAAGACATGCATTCCATTTAAAAACGTTAACTAGTGTGAAACTTGGTGTGCATGAGGTTGTTTATTTCTCTTGCCAATGATCAATTCACCCTAAAATTTCCCATTTTATAACACATTAAGATTTTGGGTTTTGGCCCTAAATTTTATTCCCTTAATTAATACTAAAACTTCAATCAGACCATTACTTCTCATATGGGAGGAATTTTTTTAAGTAGGATATACCACTGGAAAGGTATCAACAAGCTTTATGCAACCATGTTATTTGTAGTGTATTTTTAGCATCATTACTTTATAAAAAATTCAAATAAATTCAGCCACCCATATCTTCATCTCATGAGACTTTGTGAAAGATCTAGCTATCATATCACTTTATAAAGAGTCTTGTTACGTCTTGGATCATTAACTGTTGTTGTCATATCATACATTCCCTTTGACATTTATGATATCTTGTTGTCGTCAATAACAACACTAAGTGTAATAATTGTTACCTTTTTATTTTTTATATATATTTCTATATTGAGTGTTTGTGGAGTATTAATGTTGGTTGACGCATCACAAAATATTGTTGGAGTAGTCTCTTCTAGTTGTATATCTTGTGATGGCCAATTCTTAATCTTCATAGTCTATGTAGAATTATTTATTCTCACCACATTTATTCCCCTTACTATACTTTTTGTCATAATTGAAGCATAGTCCCTTTGTTCTTCTTTCATCCAATTGTTGAGGTGTCAATATTTTTGGTTTATGACAAGGAGCATGATGTTCTCTATAGTTATAAGTAACCAATTTTATATTAATCATATTTTTAATTTAAATCTTCCTTGCTATACTAAAATCATGCTCTATATTTTTAGGTCCAAAGTGACACATCTCATGTTGGATGATTTCCTCTAAAGTTCCCATAAGTAGGTATAACAAATTATCCTCTAAAACCTTCTTTACCCTAAGACTCAACTATTGGAATTGTTGAATGTGCTCTATAATTGGCAATTTTTGTTCAAGATTTTCCAATTGACTAAAGAATTTATTTATCTTATGAAGTCTTCTCTAGTTGATCAAAATTCATGATTTGAAATTTCCCCGAAAAAAATTATAATGAAAATGCCAAGATGACTCCTTTGAAGTAACAAAACCCTACGATCATAGCTCTAATACAAATTATTATGGATCTCATGCCTTAAAAATGATTAAAAAAAAATCAATGCATTGCACTTTGAGGGGGGGGGGGGCTCCTTTATTCAATGTATAAGAAAATATTTGATGATCCTAGGACTATGTCTCCTTAGTATGTATATGTATCTGTATATATATGTGTGTGCGTGTGTGTGTAGGAAGAAAAGGGTCCAATTATAATAAAGTGGTATATTGAAAGATTCTATCCAACATAACAATATATCAATAGAAATGTAATATATGAATATGTAGGGATTAATAAGGGGTTTTAGGGTTAACATGGAGCTTCTATAATGCTTAAGACATTGTGCCAAGTGCATCCTATTAGGGGTTTCAAATATTTCTATAGTGTTTGGATAAGTGGAATGACCTTGGTATCAACCAACCATTACTAGTATACCTCTAGTATACTACTTAACACTGAAAAGGATATAGGAAACAAGGAACCTTCTTCCTCATATTTTTGAAACAAGGAATTGAACCTAATATTATATTTACAGTTCTTGTAGCTAATCTCATAATCATATCATAACATCTTGTTGACCTTATTTTGTTACTTTGGTGAAGACACACCTTGTTCTAATAAGTACAAATTATGGTGGTGTGTTTCATCTAAAAATGGTGCACAAACATATAAGTGCACCATGTATCGATTCCATGAATGATGACATCATTTTCTTTTCACATCTATACTTTCCCAAGTTTTTATCTCACAATTTTTTGTGGAAAAAGAGTATCAAGGAACATAGGCTAGAAAAATAAAATAGGCATGCCTTCAATAATGATGCATAACACTAAAAGGGCTTTAGGTGACATATAAATTTGGTCATTGGGAAATACTTCAAAAAATATCATGCAATTTTTATAGAAAGGTGGGTCATGGCACAAGATATCCCCACCATATCAAAGCATCTCCAAGGAGCTAAATATGAAGCAATTTCATTTGAACTCATCTATAATGTGCTCTATAATAATATTAGCATAGCGGGATAGCTCAAATGGTTGACTTCTTTGATATTCATATAAACTTAGGTCTCAAAGTTGATCTATTAGGACCCTACCGTAACCCCCATAGTTAATTGGATATCTTGTTTCTTGGTGTATTATAGCTATTGCTATTAAAATAGGCCTAGTATGGTAGTTAAATCACGTGATAAATAAATGTAAGGTGGATTCATTAAAGAAGGTCCATTAGTTAATTATTATAGCCTTATTAATGAAGGCCCAATATGTGGAAGAGTTTTCGTTAGCCGGTAGCTATTTATAGTAGTAGAAATTGTGTAATCAAGTGTGACTTAATGTTGCATTGGGGCTCCACTTAATTGGAGGCCCCCCCTTGAAGAGGTAAGTGAACGTGGCTTGTTATTCAAAATATCAATAAATGTTTGTTTATTATTGTTGCTTCATTACTTTGGATTTGTTCTATTTGTTTTAGATGGTTATATTTATGTCTATATTACTTTGAGTACTTTGCTTCACCTATTAAGGAATGCCACAAATGGTATCATAGCTCTTTCTTTTGAAAACACATGCCTCAATTTTTGAAATGTTTTTTAGGATAAAGAATTGTTCCAACATCTTTAAACATAGATATTTATCATTCAATCTATTGTAGCTCCTAGAGACAGCCCCTGGGTTGAAAAGAGACTAGTGCCCAAGACATCTTGATGAGTGTTCTTAGGATCTGCTGAGATTTTCTATTACACTCATTATTTAACATATTTGAGATGAAATTGATTCAAAAACTTCCTTAAGAGGACAAATACAAATCTGAATGCAAAATATTACTCACAGAAGCATCGATATCTGACTCTAGCAACCAACATTACATGGACATGTAATTTTATCAATGATTTCTAGTATATCGAATAAAAGAATGAAGGAGGAAAGAAAACCGATGAACAAGGCTTAAACTAGGAATCTCGTGCATCGAATTTCAACATGAAGTGGATGAGAAATACATTTAAATGAAGTGCTAAGATACATGGAGCACATTTTAAGGATAATAATTCATATCAGTTATAGGCATCTTTAATTAGCATTAGACAAAGATGAATACAAAAATCCATGAAAACATATCCAGCAGTTGTTATTACATGTAATCTGAGAAGAAGAGTGATAACATGTGGAACAAACACAAGAAATAATACATATGTAACACCCCCTCCTTCCATATCCACCCAATCAACTAGACAACCAGGGTAAAATTGCAACAAGAGAGGCCACTATAAGGGATTCAAACTCCTTGCTGACCTTAAGGAAATGGAATCGATAGAACACATCAATCAACCCATCCACATCAGCAACAACACCCTCAACAGACATGTCAGCCACTCAGACATCCTTCCCCTAGGTCCCACTAATTTTTTAAGCCTTTTAACCCCTGGTCACTCTCATGCTATAGGGATGACAACATCCAGAAACCCAGAGTCGCTTTCACGGGCCTATGTGCCAGCATCCATGGACTCTTCTCAACATAGTTGTGCCAACGTCCCCAGTATTTGAGCCACTTTTCTATCCCAGAATCCCATCCTCTACCTTGAACTTGTTACAACCTCCAGAATCCATCAAAGACATGATGACAATGTTAATGAATCAAAATTAACCTCAGGGTTAGGCATGAGCATCCACAAATGGGACTGATATTCTGTCAAACACTTGGCATCAATGCAACCTACAGGTCTAGGATACAAGGCATAGCATAAATGATTGAAAGCACTTATGAAACACAACCATAAGGATCACCACCTTCTCCATTGAACTATTATAACCTCAATTAGGTCTTTCATCCATAATTTTAAGAATTACAAGTAAATACATGAAATAACTATGACATGAACTAGTCATATAACCATGCTTACAACCAGCATAAAACCCTATATATATTAGACATATGAGATGCATTAAATCCACATATAAACAAGTGAAAAATTAAGAGAACTTAGATTTTATTAATCATAGGCAAATTTGACTGGGTTCGGGACTTCCACGTACCACCCGATCATAGACATGGTTGAACCAACTCTTTCTTTCAGCCAATCACCCATTTGCCATATTCCAAGCATGAATGTGGGATCTCATAGAACAACCAATCCAAGAACAACCAAGGGAATAAAGAGGTTAAACCACCTCCACCCTCATCTAACCATGATCACACCAAAACTAGTGTTCTGATCACAACCGAACCAAACTTGGAATGACATCCGGAATCCATCACTATCCTTGAGGAATTTTTTGTCTCCTTGACTCTCAGGCTTTACAGCAATCTAATCTCAGATCACTAGGCCGTAAACTGAGACTAGACTCTTAGGATTTACCATAACACAATCCTGGATCACTAGGCCCTAAACCGAAACTCCTCCCCCAGGCTTTACCATGTATCCCACCAAAAACGGTCAAGGGATTCCTAGGTATTTAGTAATGAAACTTGAGACCACCTCCGCCTATGATTCTGAAATCTATCTGGCAAACCAAAGCTCAAAAACCAAAATAAACATCTTAACACTATGGAATCTAGAAAAAGGAAAGGCTAGGCTTAAAACCACTATCATAACTCGAAAAAACCATGCCACTGACAACAAGAGAACCATACAACAACATGAAAATTCATGCATGTCCAAACCAGCTAGGAAATCACACATGAAAAAGGTTACCTACAAGTGTTCCTATTGAATTTGCTTGATCCTACTTTTCCTTCCTTGATCCTTTCCTTCCTTCCTTGCTCCAAAGCTAGAGTGCTCCAAGAAAACTCTAAGTGACCAAGAGTGAGAGAGAGCGAGAGAATAGTGAGAGAGCTCCAAAATTGAACTAGAAAAGGTTACCAACTGATACTGAGAATCCTTTTTATTAAGAGGCCTCTATTTTCTTCATTTTCCATTATTTTCCTTCATTTTCCTCCTCACACGAAACCCGTGACCTTTCACCTTACTTTTCTCCTGATTTCCTTTATTTTCATAAATAAATGTGCCAAAAATGCCTTTTTTCCTTAGCCTTTTCCAATTACACTTAGCCAAAACACACATCCAGTGATGCCCACTAGGATATATTTACCCAACATTCATCTTGGAATAAGTGTCCCTTAACCATGGTCTTATTTTTTCTTTATTAAATTTTATTACATGAAATTTTCACCAAGGCTGTTACAGAACCATCCCCCTTGGGGAACACCGTCCTCAGTGTTAAACCACACCATGACCTCACCAAAACCACTGAAACAAAAATATACTTCCTATGGAGCTTTATGGCTTAGCTCATTGCAATATTTACAATGAAAGACTTGCTCAAAAGAAAAATATCATGACAACATGACAACATAACAACCATAATAACATGACACCCATACTTCTTATTGGATCTTTATAACTTAGCTCATGTATGTATTTACATCCATATACATATACATACATATACCAAAACATCAGCAAAACATATGCCAGGCATATACCAACATCAAACCAAAACTTCTTTGCCTCAACCAATAAATAATGAAGGATATAGGGCATATGATCCTCCATCTCCCATGTAGCCTCTTCAAGCCCAAAGTGCTGCCACTGCACTTTAACTTGCTCTATGGCTATGTTCCTGAGCATGAGATGTTTCTGCTACAATATGCATTTGAGGCTTCGGTTGGAACTCTCATTCTTGCTCCACCTGCAATAACAACCAATCAATAACATCATCAACATCCTTTATGTACTTCTTAATGGAAAACATCATGGATTTTCACGGTTGGAGGCAATGCAAGTCGATATGCCACTAGTCCAATCCTCTCAAGGATCTCGAAAGTCTTGCAATATCGTGGTTCCAACATGGCACATTATCCAATCCTAAACGATATTTTCTTGGGCTTGATGTGAAAATACACATCCTCTCCAACTTGAAACTCCTTGAATACCCTGTATTGATTTGCATAAATCTTCTGTCTATCCTTTGTTGCCTTTAGATTCTTCTTTATAACCTACATTTCATGCTCCATGTCCGTCAACATATCTGGTCCAATAAGTACCATGTTCACTAGATCATTCCAGCTGATGGGAGTGTTACAACTCTTTCCATACAATTCCTCGAAAGGACTCATCCTCAATGACTCCTGATAACAATTGTTGTATGTGAACTCAACCAATGGAAGATACTCCTCCTATTTCCTCTATTGGTGCATCACGTACATCCTCAACATATCCTCCAAGATCATGTTGATCCTCTCTCTTTATATCCATATGTTTGCGGATGATAAGTTGTATTGAAGGCCAACTCTGTACCCAAGACTTCAAATAGCTCCTTTAAAAACTTGAAAGTGAACTTTGCATCCATGTTTGACACAACCTTCTTCGAAACACCATGCAGTCTCACTATCTCTCTAATGAACACATGTTCTACCTCACTAGTTGAATATGTAGTCTTTACTGGAATGAAGTGAGCTACCTTGATCAACCTGTCAACCACGACCATAATAGAGTCATGTTTCCTCATTGTCCTCAGAAGACCTATAATGAAATCCATTGAAATGACCTCCCATTTCCATTCCAGAATCACTATACATTGTAGTAAACCACCTGGATGCTTACATTCCACCTTTACCTGCTGAAAATATAAACATCTAACCATAAACACTCCCACTACCTTCTTTAGACTTGACCAATAGTATAAATTATTCACCATCGTCAATGTCTTTTGATATCCTGGATGACCCGAGTATGGCTTGGCATGAAACTCCCTTAGGATAACCTTCTTGAGCTCACTGCAATTTGGTGCATAGATCTTGTCCCTAAATCTCACCAAACCATCTGTCGTGAGATAATAATTTGCATCTTGATCACCTTTACCTATACATGAACCTATACTTTGTTGTAATATGTGCATCATCTCCATGTATTCGTCATCCTATTGTCATGCCTACAAGATCATATCTTGTAACTCTGTCCCATAAGATCTCATAGTTGTTATATGATTTACTTGTAACTTCATGCTAAGAGCATCTGCAACCCGGTTCTCCTTCCCTTTGATGTATCTGATCTCGAAGCTAAACTCACTAAGGGTAAAGAACCATCTAGCTCGGCTGGCATTTAGATTTGGTTGGTCAAAAAGATACCTCAACCCATTGTGATCACTCATCAATGTAAACCTCATGCCCAGGAGATAGTTCTCCACATATGCAATGCATGTATGATCATTGCTAGCTCAAGATCACGCGTTGTATAGTTCTACTCATTCTCATTTAGTTTCAATGACTCATAGCACACTACCTGTCCTTCTTGCATGAAAACTCCACCAAGTCTTATCTTGCAAGCATCTGTACACACTACAAACTCCTTGTCTGAATCCACAATCTTTAGCATCGGTGCATGTGTCAACAACTGCTTACGCTGCTCAAAACTAGCCTCACATTATTCTATCCATTTGAACTTCTTACCTTTCCTCTGTAATGATGTGATGTGATATGCAATGTGTGAGAAGCTCCTGATGAACCTCCTGTAGTAACCTGCCAATCCCTTAAATGATCTCATCTCATCCACATTCTTAGGAGTTTCCCACTCAATGATATCCCTTATCTTTTATGAATCCACTACTATATTGTCCTTGGAGACAACATGGCCCAAGAAATGTACCTCAGTCTGAAAGAAGTTGTACTTGTTAAGTTTATCATCCAAATGGTGCTCTCTTATCAATCTCAACATTGCTACTAAATTCTCAACATGTTCTTCCTCATTCTTACAATACACTAGTATTTCATCAATGAATACAATAACAAATTTGTCCAGATAAGGACGTAACACACTATTCATCAAACACATAAATGTAGATGGAGTATTTTTCAAACTGAATGGAACAACAACAAGCTCATGATTCTCATACCTATTCTTGAACGCAGTCTTGAAGATATCCTCTTCCTTGATGCATACCTGATGGTATCCCGATCTCAAGTCGATCTTAGAGAACATTGTTGCTCCCTTCAACTAATCAAACAAATAATCAATCCTTGATAAAGGGAACTTGTTCTTGATGATCACTTTGTTCAGCTACATGTAGTCAATGCACAATCTAAGAGTACCATATTTATTCTTTATGAAAAACACTAGTGCACCCCAAGGTGATACTCTCGGCCTAATGTATCCCTTGTCAAGCATCTCCTTTAACTGCAACTTCAACTCTACCAACTCAGGTGTGCTCATCCTGTAAGGTTCTTTTGATGTTGTAGCTACCATTGGCACCAACTCAATAGAAAAATATACCTCCCTGTGAGGTGGCAACTTTGTATCCTTAGGGAATACATCCTAAAACTATCGCAAAACTGGGTACCTTCTTAACACATCTGCATCCTCAACCTCCTAAAACTTGTCACTAGAAACGTGTAATGCAAACATCACAGAACTTTTTTCTGCAACTATGCTTAGCCTGCATAGCGGTAACCATCCTCACTATGTAGGCTTCTTCTTCCCTTGCAAAGTCTTATTTTCTCCACTATCATCCACATACTCAATGGCCTTGTCGAAGAAATCCACTTTAGTTTTTTGAAGGTACAACCAATCCATACCCAAAAGCATACTATATGATCCCAATGGAAATACATTCAAATGTATTATTGTAGGCATACCTTGTAACTCAAATGCACAATCTCTTACCCAATGGTGAACTCACTTCTTTGTACCTGTAGCCAATCATACCAACCAAGATTCTGCATGCACTTATTTTCTCAAACCACACTTATCCACCAGTTCAGGATTAATATAACTATAGTTAGATCAAGGATCAATCAGAATAGAAACAACTCGAACACAAAGCTTATCATCCATCTCAATGATCGATGCCTAATAATATACCTGCTTGTTGTCCATAGCGGCACAGATTTGAGGATTTCTATGACTAACATCACCAACTATATGCACCTCCTAAGCATAGTAGATTTGGGGTCTACCACCACTCTGATAATGCAGATAATCCCTCTTATGATGATCCTTACCACATATCTGACACTGTAATGGTTCCCTACCACCTCCTCTAGTATGCTTCTCTCTATGTCCTTTCTCAATTGTATTGAATCTCTTGTAAAGAACTACATTTTCTTTCTCACTTGGATCTTGAGGTCTTCCTCTCTTCGGTACCCATTTTCCTCTAGCTTTCTCATTTCTTTTCAAGCCATGCTTAGGCTCAACTTTGTGCTTTGAATGTTGATAGCAATGTTTCAACTTTCGAACGACCTCTTCCAACAATCTAGGCTCATCGGACTCAATCTGGTCTTTGTATGCTATTGGCAGTCCACTGATGAATCTCTGAACCTTGTCCTCCTTCTCCCTGAGGTAAGGCATATATCTCAACAACTCCAAAAATATACTAGTATACTCCTCATCTATCATAGAACCCATCCACAACTCATAAAAAACCTTAGCCTTGTCATCAAAGTATCTTTTCGATAAGTACTTCTTCTTGAAGAGCCTTTCAAACGCATGCCAAGTCACATCTTGCTCATGTATCCCTTTGACATTATTCACATCTTCCCACCAAATATACACTTTAACTTTGAGACTGAAAGTGGTTATCTTTGCTAAATTCATGTTTTTTGAATAATCATGAAATCGGAAGAATTTCTTCATACCAAGCAACCATGCCTCTGCATCCTATGATCTATTCATATCTCCATCAAATGTAGATGGATTTTCCTTCTTAAACTCATCTGGAAAGTATCCCCTATCACTCCTCATGTAAGGATGATAATGATGATGATCATGATTCATGTCAGAACCAGAACTAGAATAATACCTGTGCCTATCACCTCTCCTATCTGGAGTGTCCAACAATCTTCCATCTGTCACCGTGTTAGATCTATTCGACATGTTACCCCCATGCGATCGACTACCATATGCCACATTAGTTTTGTCCTCTTGTCCATGGTTGATCCGAAGTGGCCCTTGTCACTGCAATTCTGACAAACTCTGAAGTAGTACCTCATTAACCTCTGCTTGTTTCTCTTGTGCCTACATGATTTTTTCATTGCCTTCTTTGCAACTCCTTATTTCTTCCTTCAATATTCTCAATGTGTCTGCCAAGTTAGAAGAGGGCCCTACCCCATGCTTCCCATTTGATTCATAGGGAGATTCTATGTCATCTACCACCTTGCTAGCCATTTGATCTCTTTCTTGCAAGTATACTATGTCAACTAAACCAAATCACAATAAACCAACATACCTTAGCATAATTGGGGGAGGATCCCTTGTCTTTAATATCATCAAATCAGCATGATACATATATAACCTAAACATAATAACATATAGACATATATCGAATAAGTGCATCAACACATAAACATCATTCTAGTTAGGGTCCAGTCATCAATGCAAGCCCATATCAACAATGCATTCTATGAACTCATGCATGACAACAACCATTACTCCATTTTACATGTTGACACATGCAATTATCAATATGCATAAGAAATTTTTAATCAACTACACATACGCATGAACGGATGTAGTCGAGCATAAGCGATCAATTCTTGTAACCAACCAACAAGACTAATATATGTAATCAATCAACCAAGAATGCATCCTAACATACAAGGATGTAATCAGGATCCATATAATCATGTAACTGGTCATATACTCCTGACAATGAATCCCACAAAATCAACATCAATTTTCTCATGACAACCTTACTACAATCATGATCCACATGATGTAATGCAACAAGCACATGGAATGCAAGTGTAAGAGACACACATGCAACTGACATGTATGCATGACCAACACATTCACCCAAGGAGAGTATAACCATGCTCTAATACCAATATGTAACACCCCCTCCTCCCATATCTACCCAAGAAACCGGCCAGCCGGGGTAAACATGTGATGAGAGAAGCCACTATAAGGGATTCAACCTCCTTGATGACCTTAAGGAAATGGAATTGATGGAACAAATCAATCAATCCATCCACATCAGAAACAACACCCTCATGAGACATGTCAACCACTCATACATCCTACCCCTGGGTCGCACTGATGTTTTAATCCTTTTAACCCCTAGTCACTCTCATGTTATAGGCATGACAATGTCCATAAACTCAAAGTTGCTCTCACAGGCCTATGTTCTAATGTCCGTGAGCTCTTCTCAACAGACTTGTGTCAGCGTCCCCAAGATTTGAGCCACTTTTCTAGCCCAAAATCTCGGCCTCTGCCCAGAACTTGTTACAACCTCCATAATCGATCAAATACATGATGAAAATGCTAATAAATCAAAATAAACCTCAGGATTAGGCCTGAGCATCCCCAACCAAGACTGACATTTTTTCAAACACTTGGCAGCAATGCAACTTACAAGTCTAGGATACAAGACAGAGCATAAATGACTGAAAGCACTTATGAAACATAACCAAAAGGATCACAACCTTCTCCATTGAACTGTTATAACCTCAATTAAGTCTTTCATCCATCATTTTAACAATTACAAGTGAATACATGAAATAACCATGACATGAACTAGTCATATAACCATGCTTACAACCAGCATAAAACCATATAGATATCATAAATATGAAAACCGTTAAATCCACGTATAAACAAGTGCAAAAGTAAGAGAACTTAGATTTTATTAATCATAGGAAAATCTGACCAGGTTCGAGACTTCCATGTACCACCCAACCATAGACATTGTTGAACCAACTCTTTCTTTCAACCAATCACCCCTATGCCATATTCCAAGCATGAATGTGGGATATCTTAGAAAAAACAAGGGAATCCAAAGGTTAAACCACCTCCACCCTCATCAAATCATGATCACACCAAAACCAGTGTTCTGATCACAACCAAACTGAACTTGGAAGGCCATCCAGAATCCATCACTATCCTTGAGGAATTTTTTGTCTCCTTGTTTCTCAAGCTTTACCACAATCCAATCTCAAATCACTAGGTCCTAAATCAAGACCAGTCTTTCAGGATTTACCTCAATCCACACCCGGATCACTAGCCCTAAACTAAGACTCCTCCCTCAGGCTTTACCGTGTATCCCGACAAAACCGGTCAAGGGATTCCTAGGCCTTTGGGAATGAAACTTAAGACCACCTCCGACTCGGATTCTGAAATCCAATTGGAAAACCAAAGCTCAAAAACCAAAATAAACATCCCAAAACCATGGCATTCAGAAATATGCAAGGCTAGGTTGAAAACCATTGTCATAACCCGGAAAAACCATGCCACTGACAACAAGATAACCATACAACAACATGCAAATCCATGCATGTCCAAACCATCTAGGAAATCACACATGCAAAAGGTTACCAACAAGTATCCCTACTAAATTTGTTTGATCCTACTTTTCCTTCCTTGATCCTTGCTTTTCTTCCTTTCCCTTTGCTTTCTTTTCCTTCCTTGTTCCAAAGCTAGAGTGCTCCAAGAAAACTCTAAGTGACTAAGAGTGAGAGAGAGAGCGAGAATAATGAGAGAGCTCCAAAATTTAACTGAAAAATGGTTACTAGATGATCCTTATAAGCCTTTTTATTAATGAGGCCTCTATTTTCTTCATTTTCCATTATTTTCCTTCATTTTCCTCCTCACATGCAACATGTGACCTTTCACCTTACTTTTCTCCTAATTTCCTTTATTTTCATAAATAAATGCGCCGAAAATTCCTTTTTTCCTTAGACTTTTCAAATTATCCTTAGCTAAAACACACATTCAGTGATGCCCACTAGGATCTTTGCCCACCATTTAGCTTGGAATAATTGTTCCTTAACCATGATCTTATTTTTCCTTTATTAACTTTTATTACATGAACTTTTCACTAGGGATGTTACAACATACTACACATCCATATGAGTTGGAATCACCAAGACATTCATTGATATTCCACAAAGCATACATTTCATTTACAACTTGCAGAGATTCTCTCTTGGAAAACCAAAATTATGAACCCTTGGTTATGTATCATAAAGCTGTTTTTATGGGGCCTCAAAGGGAGAACCCATTATGAAATATTCTTTCTTGATTTGGTAGTGAATCATCATAACAAAATATCAGTGTGCTTTAGTGGCACACTTGTACTAGTTGAATCCTAACAAACTATTATTGAGTCTTCGAAAAAAGAATATTTACACGAAACAAAAATATCAAAGTGTCATGATTCGACACAATTAGTAGTATCTTTAACTATGATAGACAGGTTCAGGAGGCAACATCGTTGGGTCAATGATATAGAGCATAGGGGGATTAACAAGATGTTCACATGGTTGCCACAATATTGCAATTGGAAGAGGAGTGTGAAAGAATCGTTGATATGTAATCTTGAGATTTGTGAGCCCCATAAAGTTCAACTTAGAGTGGAACAGGGTCTTTACCAATCCTTACAGCTAAAATTCCTTTCTGACATAAAACCATTGTTTTACCTTTAAGGGTGGTAGTCTTCTAATGGGAGGAATCCACTTTTATCTTGGCCTCAACTAACATCTGATTGTATTGTGCCCATGGGACCAGCATTCCCACAATATCCCATTAGCCAGGTATCCTTGCTCTGACTCTCTCATCAAACTCAAAGTTAAAGGTAACCACATCCTTCAGCACTATGTCTAGGAATTATTCAGTTTTTTCTTTGGCCTCTTTGATCTAAACTAATTTGTAGATATCCATGATAGTAGACACTCTATCCACCACATCTATGGGCCTCAACTCACTGAGTAGCCTTTCATTTA
Organism: Pinus taeda; assembly: GCA_000404065.3. NCBI lineage: Eukaryota > Viridiplantae > Streptophyta > Pinopsida > Pinales > Pinaceae > Pinus > Pinus taeda. Next base: position 32,004 of record APFE030615384.1, on the reverse strand, counting down.
CAAACTGAATGAACTTCTTGGAAATATGGGAGTTGTTTTCACCATCTTCCTTGGTAGTTAGGATGAAGAACTCCTAGTCCTTCATCATAATATTTTGTTCATCCATCAGATTTATGTAATCCCAGTTATTTTTCATATCTGCTATAATTTCATCCCAAACTTGTTGCTTAGCTTACACAAGAGACATATTTCCTTTCAGAAGGCCTTTGAGCTCAAAACTCTCTTGGTTGGATGCCTGCATGTTCTTGTTGATCATATATTCATTAATCTTGGCTTCTCAAGCTGCTTTTATTCTTTTGAGAAGGCTCGTTGGGTTGTGTCTAAATTCTTCTATACCTTCTTGAGCTCTCCTTCTAAGCATTGGAGCTCGATGAGGGTCTTTGTGAGTTTTTCTGTGGGATTCTAAGGGTTTTAGACACTAGTATAACACAAATGTGAGTGTCTATTCTCAGCTTGAGTTCAGCCACATGTTTCCTAATTGCCACCACCTCATTGTTTTTGTCTATCAGCTCATTTGCTAGGATCTCTTTCACTTCCTCTACCTGTGCAATTTTCTTGGACTACACATGCTCACTAGCTAGCATCTTCAATTTGTGTCTCAAATCCTGAACCTCTTCTTGTGAGATTTGAAGGAGGGCCTCAAATGTAGCCTTATCCTTTGGATTCACCCCTAGTTTCACAATCAACTCCTTGAAGTTTCATTTACGCATGTGCAGATCTCTGGAGTTAGTTCTTTCTTGCTTTAATCATGTTGCAACCTTCTCCAACAGCTTGTCCTATTTACTTATGTTCACTGCATTTTTGTTAAACTCACTATAAAGCATCTCCACCACTTTCCTGTGGAAGTTGATCTTATCAAGCAGAGGGACACTTTCCAATTCTAAGGAGACATCCAAGGCCTTGAAATGGGAGCTCGATGGTAGTGATTGTGCTAGTGGGTGATGCAATGAGAGTTTCATTTGATTTCTCTCTAAATCCATAGAATCCATAAGCCTGGTTTGGTATGGCACTAAATGGGAAGCCATTTTTTATTGCATATCCTCCCTTATTTTCTTGTTCCTTTCTTCAATTGCCTTTCCAATAAGCCAGCTAGGTTCACTTGTGGTTGTACTTCCTGTTGAACTCATAAGGGCTACCTCTAAGGATGATGAAGCAACAACCTGTAGTGGTTCTTCCAATGTCACTTGGAAGCATCGTTGGTCTGGTTTAGTCTCTACCAACCTAGTCTTGATTTCTTCTTCTTCAATCCCTTGGGCCCTAGATTATTTTCCGGTTTGTACATCTTCCATTTCTACATCCCCTATCTCATCAACAGTCCTTTTCTACACCTTTTCCTTTGTTGTTGGAGTCTCGACCTCCATATTTGTGTTCATATGACATGAATCAAGGTTAGCTTTCCATTTAAGCTCGATCCTGTATTCATGCTCATAAGTTGAAGATTTTATGCTTTCTCTTTTCTTTGTAATGACCCCATGAGGATCATAATCCAAAACATCTCCTAAGTCAAAATTCATTTGTTTTAGAAATTCCTTAGCTTCCAAGAAGGTGTTCGTAGAGTTAACAATAGAAGGACCTATAGGATTTCCCAACTTGAACTAATATCCCTTCTTGGTAGGGACAAAGTGGACCTGGTCAACATTAAGACTTTGTCTAATGAACTTGAGGGAGAATATCCTCATAGGTATGAATACAGGCAAGACGTATGGAGGAAGCTCACGCCCATAGACCTGAATCTCTATGTAATCCCCAAATAGGTACCAGTCTCCCACCCTGGTGTCCTTGCTTAGTTGAAGGATTGTTTTCTACTAAGGGAGAATTATTGGAGGGGACACATCATGAATAGTTTTATACGTAATGGACATGTAGGAGGATATAAACTGTGAATAACCATCATGATCTGGATTTAAACAGGAATGCAAAAAATTACAGATATAACCATAAATACAGAGATGCAGCAAAAATAATACTTCATTTCATTAATGTAAAATACTGAAATATGCCTAGTAACAAGAATGGAAATAAACTCGCTCGGGCGATGGTAGCTTATCCCTGAGAATAGATGTGGTGACTACATGGCTCTGAATTCCTTACAATGAGGCTCAAGGGCCTTTTTATTATTGAAAAATAAGAGCAAACCCTAAACAACCAAAACCCTAACCCAAGGAGATGTAACACCAAGAGTTTATGGACCCCGTTAGGGTCAGTTGGACAGCTAACTTCCCAGGGTCGTGACTTGGTCATATTATCTCCGTTTGACATGCATGATACCTCATTGGAAAGATCTGTCCAAGAAATACGACAAAAAATATGGTTTTATAAAAAAATGATGGAGGTTGATTGCAGAAAACGTTGTTTAGGGCGTCAAAACAGCTCCGGAAGTTTAGGACTCGAAACAATGCTAAAAATAGTAAATCGTGCTACAATTAAGGAAATTGAGAAACTGAAAGAAACAATGGTGGGGGTCCAAGTGGAATTGGCGGGTGGCCACCAATATCCACCTGGATCAATCCTCCCCCCTTAGGAAGAAATGGTCCCCATTGCATTGAGTTCCTCCATGAGATGAGGAAACTTCTGTTGAACTTGGTCCTTGGTGAGCCACTTGCCCTGGTGAAGGAGTTGGCTTGCTTTAAAAACTTGATATAGTTCGATTTTCTACTGGAGAGTGTGCTTGATCTATGTGTCCATGATCCGATCAGTTGCATCTTGTTCCATGCAATCTAGATTTAACTCTATTGGTGTGAGTTGTTCTACAATGTAGGATGTGTCTAGTAATGGTGGAAAGTATGGCTAAAGGCATTCCACATTGAACACTGGGTGTAGGCCAAGGAATGGGGGAATGTTGAGCTCAAATGCATTGTCTCCCACAGCCTTGGTAATGGTGTAAGGACCATATCGAAGTGGTCTGAGTCTCCGATAGGCTCCGGTAAGGCATTCCTTTTGCAAATACAACCAGACTTTGTCGCCCACTTGAAACTTATGTGGCACCTAATGTTGATCATGTCGTTGCTTGTACTTGACATTTGATTTCTCCAAAATATTTTGGACCTGCTAGCGGATATGTTGGATGTGCTCAATGAAGTTGTTTTCCTTATTTGTTTCAGACTCGACATGAGCCGAATCTGCCTGAGTAGCTGCAAATGGCATGGACACATCAATGGGACATAGTGGCTGGAATCCCAAGCCCACCTGAAAAGGGTTGTGGCCAGTCGAGCAGTGGAGAGACTGGTTATAGTTGTGTTGAACATAGGGGAGGCTCTTATCCCATGTGCATGGATGCTTTGAGTTGTACATGCACAGAATGTGTACAATCATCATGTTGACAACCTCTGTCTAGCCATCATTTTAGGGATGGAAGGCTATGGATTTAGTGAGTTTGGTGTCTAGCATCGACCAAAGACTAGACCAAAATGTGTCGAGGAACCTGCTATCCAAATCTAAGATGATAGATTGTGGGATCCCAAAGTGTACCCACACTCGTTCAAAGAAGAGTTTAGCAGTGGCTTTTGTTGTGATATTCTTCTTGCAGACTGCCATAATGGCCATCTTCGAGAACCTGTCGACGACCACAAAAACACAGTCATTTCCATACTTAGTAAAAGGAAGGCCTGACATGTAATCCATGGTGATGGATTCCTAAGGTCAACTAGGGGTAGGCAGTGGAGTATAGAGACCTTTCTTCTTGATGGTTGGCTTGGCAATGGCGCAGGCAGTGCAGGATTTGATATACTTATAGACATCATGTCAAAGGTTCAGCCAATAGAAATACTTCTACAGTACTTCCACTGTTTTCTTGACCTTGAAATGCCCAGCAGCCTAACTGTAGT
>APFE030615384.1:16341-27776 GCA_000404065.3 Pinus taeda | reverse complement strand
AAACCTTTAGCTTGACCACCAATGCCTGCTTGGCCCGACACTCACTTGTATTGTGAGTGGAGCCCTTATGGAACTCACACCACTTTCCTGTGTCCTTCTTCGGCTTCACGGTGTTGTTATTTTTTTGCAACTTTGGCTGGTTGTCCTAGGCCACCCTGCCTTGGCTTTGTCCTTTGTTCTGCGGTTTGGGGGCACCTTTCCCTTGCTTTGAATTCATAGATCCAAAGTCTTGTTTCTTCTGTTTAAACTTCTGCTCAATCTTGACAACATATCAGTACGTTGTGCTAAGTGAGGAGATGTCCCAGAACTCCATCTCGTCCTGTATGTGCTTGTCTAGGTAGCCACGGTATTTGAGTACCAAATGCTACTTAGTATCCTTGATACCCAACTTTGTGCGAAGGGTATGAAAAATATTAGTAAACTCCAACACATCTTGGTCCCTTCCCTGCCACAACATGGTCCACTTTATGTATTTATCCTCATAGCTTCCGACAAGGTAGTATTGCTCCCTTATGGCATCCTGGAATGAATTCCAAGTGGGTGTGGTTGAAAATAGTGAGGCCATACTTACATCCTTCTGCTCACAGTAGGTTTCCCACCAGTCCTTGACGTGGGGGCTAGCTTTGAGAAGAAAGAATGTAATCTTTTCCTGTCTAGAAATAATCATGAACAAAAAAATACCCTTCTAGAATATTTAACCTTTTATCTATAACATCTGCATCTACCTGACCCTCAAATGTGAGAATGTCAAAGTTAACTTGTACCTTAAGGGGTGTGGCACTTCTAGAGTAGCTATTGGAAGTAGATGTGTCACCCCTGGGTAGCTGCTGAAGGATCTGTGCAAAGTTGTCCATAATCATGTTCCTTTATCACTCGAGGGCCTCTTTGAGCAAGATTTTGATAGGATCTCCTACCCCCTCATCTTTCTTTTCATCCATCATGGGAGGCCATTAGGATTTGCAAGGCTGGTCTTGCAAAGGTTCGACCAATTCAAGCCCTAACTCCTTATATCCCAACCTCGTTGGGGACATGCAAAGAAAAATAGAGAAAGAGCAAACCACTCTGATACCACTGATCTAGATTTAAACAGGAACGCAAAAAATTATAGATATAACCATAAATACATAGATGCAGCATAAATAATACTTCATTTCATTAATGTAAAATACTGAAATATATCTAGTAACAGAAATGGAAATAAAGGAGCTCAGGCAATGGTAGCTTATCCCTGAGAAGAGATGTGGTGGCTACATGCCTATGGACCCCTTACAATGAGGCTCAAGGGCCTTTTTATTATTGAACAATGAGAGCAAACCCTAAACAACCAAAACCCTAACCTGAGGAGATGTAACACCAAGAGTTTATGGGCCCCATTGGGGTCAGTTGGACAACCAACTTCCTAGGGTTGTGACTTGGTCATATTATCTCTGTTTGATGCGCATGATACCTCATTGGAAAGATATCTCTGAGGAATATGACAAAAGAGATGATTTTATCAAAAAATCACTAGCAGTAGATTGCAAAAAAACGTCATTTAGGGCCTCAAAACAACTCAGGAAGTTTAGGACCTAAAAAAACTGCTAAAAATGGTAAATTGTGCTACAATTAAGGAAACTGAAAAACTGAAAGAAACAATGGTGGGGGTCCAATTGGAATTGGTAGGTGGCCATCAATATCCACTTAGATCAAATCGTTCTCTGGTTTCCTCCTAATAGCAATGTCCAAGTCAAAAAAAAACTTCCTTTGTTTGTTTAGGGCCACTAGACTCAGGCCCAAGCATTCAAACTCCTCCACATGGGTGTATACAAATATATAGAACAATAGAGAATAATAACTTAAGTATGAAGTGGTGGAAAAATGGCATAAATGGAATTTTATAGACTCAGCCAATTAAGAAGGTATGTCAAACATATGACCTGGTTGCATCATCTCCCTGAGAAACCTTAGGTAGGGTTTGATCGCCATATTGGCATGGTCATCTCCAAAAAGGTGAGGAATCACAGATAAGATAGGTTGTACAAACTCAAAAAATATTTTTTTTTGGAAACTATCAGTAATAGGCAAGGACTATAAGCTATGGGCGAAGACCATTTGCATAAACGATTGATGCTCAACTACTAGAAGTGTACTATAGTTATAAACCAGGGTGGTTTCTGTAAACTAATGGGGTTCATGGGAGCTTGGGTAAACTAGAGACTTTTGGATTAGCTTTGGCTCACCTCTAGGATTTTGGCTCCAGTGGGAGAAACAAAACAATTATTTCCTCTATATAAGATGCAGTTAACCAAGACACGAACTCGGGGAAGTGATGTACAAAATGGGTGATCTGATAATACAACCCTGAGTCAACTACATAGAATGTGTCCTCTCCTCGTACATGGTGGTCATACAAATTGAATTGGAGGTCCCACGGGTGGAAAGAACAAATAGGATCTGAAATTTGAGCCTCAATGTCCATGAGAGGTTAAACATTAGATGAGGATTTGGCTTCCCGAGTTTTAGGGTTCTTGGGGGCACCTTCTTCATGTTTTAATGAGTATTCAAATAATTTTCAGGTGGAGGGGATGTTGAAATATGTAACTAGGTTTGGTCTTCATAAATATATTTGAGTCACAATAAAATGTATTTATGAAAAGAATGAAACAAATATTATTATTATTATTATGACTTATTAAATCATGGGTTTCATGCTTGGGTCATCATGTTTTAGGTCAAATTCCCCATTGAGGAATTCTAAGATTTGTTTTGAGTCATTAGAGTCATTGTCCATTAAAAGACAACCTTATTGCGCTTTTGAATCATGTAAAAGGAATTAATATTGAGTCAAATATACTATTTGTCCCCTCCACACCAAGTCGGCCTCAAAGAGATAAAGCCGGCTTCAATAGGGAAAATTTGACCCCACTGGAAGGCTATATATACAAGGCGGTTCAAATTCATTTCGAGCAATTTGTTCTCTCTCTCATGATTTTGATATCCATAAGCAAGAATCTGGGAAGTGTGAAGTTGGAAAAGAGCTAGAAAAGGGCTGGAAAAGAGTGTGAAGTTTGGAGGGAAGAAAGAAGACACCAAGATCGAAATTTTGGGCCATTTATCTCTCACTTCATAGGAGTATCTACAAAGATTGAAGTTTTTCTTTGTCTAGTTGAAGTTGTTGTTGCTTCTTCTACTACCAGTTGTTGGGTTGAAGTTGCTAATGCAAGTTGATGCTGCTAGGTCAAAGTTTCTATTGAAGAGTTATCATCTACAAGAAGGATTGACGGCTACCTTTGTCTGGAGGAAGCCCTTGTCTAGGTCAAGAGTCTTGGATTATTTCAAGAAGCTATTGAAGGAAGAACTGGTGACTAGGTTTTCCCCTAGATAGGGGTTTTTCCTTGGTTGTCCGCCTACATCTGTTGTCCTTGTGCTATTATTTTGGTAATTTCTTGATGAACTAAAAGATAAAAAAAGAGCATAAAGATAAAATAATAACAAGTAATAATCTATATAAGAAAATATTTATGCCTTTCTGATTTTCTAACATGGTATCAGAGCTCGGGTGGAGAAGGGAAAAGGAAGTTTTGAGAATCTGCTGAAAGGAGTTTAAAGGATTGAAAAAGGGGTCATATAAGGGAATATGCTCACTATCTTCAAGGAAAATGTCCAACACAATAAAGAGTGAGAACAAATTGGAAGGATCATCAAATTACAGGGTGTGGAAGAAGAGAATTGACCTCATTCTTGAAAAGAACAAGGTCTTGGATTTGTTCAAAGGAAAGGTGAAGAAACCTACCGAAGAATCTAGTGATGTAGATAAAGTGAATTTTAGAGAGTGAGAAATATTGGTTATGACACTTATGGTAGAAAGCATAAAGGAAAATCTTGTCCCATACATTTCCAATATAGATCATGCTCAAGAAATGTATGAAGCCTTATCCAAATTGTTCACTATCAAGAAAATTGGTCAAGTAGCAAGTCTGGAGAATGAATTAAAGACTACAAAAATGACAAAGGATGACATTGTGGCCTCCTTATTTGTAAGGATATCTAGAATTAGAGATGAACTTCAAGCCATAGATGAAATTGTACCAAAAAAGGAGCTATTAATTACTGCATTATTGGGATTTCCACCTACTTGGATTTCTTTTGCTTTAGGTCTCAACAACTGGAAATAAGCTACTACCTTTGAGAAACTATTGAATGATTGCATCCGAGAAGAAATGAGAATCTCATTAGTCTCCAACAATGAATATGAAAAGGTTTCAAATGCATACATTGTTTCTTAGAAGAAAGGAAAATTCAAGAAGTCAAAAGGGCCAAGAAGGAAGGTCGATATGTCTAAGATAGAATGCTACCAATGTCACAAAATGGGTCACTATAGAAGTGAATGTCCTAACAATCCGAAGAATAAGAAAATAAACAGAGACCAAGCTAATGTTGTTTAAGAAGGATCTCTAGAGAAGAATAAACATGAAGAACTGGATAAGGGACTTACACTATTAAGTCCTTTGATCTAAGTCTTAGTTATTTCATTGTTTGATTTCTAGTATTTGTATCTTTAACATATTTTGGAAAAAAATGACTTGTTTTTATAATACTATAGGTATCCCTAAAGCTTGGAGGGAGCCCTCACCAACTTCCAAAGAAAATTATATTATTACCTTTTATTTTTAGTTTTCCTTATCTAGTTTTGTTTGCATTAAATACTAATTGCATTTCTATTCATATTTTCCTTATTTAGGAAAATCTTGTTGAATATTCAAGGATCATAGAAGAAGGCCTCATAAGACAAAGCATTCGAATTACAAGATTTGTTAAGGAACAAAGGTATGTATTAAACTATGAGTTTTTTCTCTCTTCATGATATTAATTCTTGATAAACTACTACTAACATCATTATGTATAGCTACCTTGAATCGTAAAGATTCTTGTTTGGGTGACTCATCACTAGATAAATCTACCTTACTCATATCTCTAATTACTCTTGTAGAACTTTAGAAAGGTTCTTCGTGAAAACACAAACTTGAGGGTATGTCGATGATTATGTGTGAAACCTTAACCTACTAAGGGTTATTGTTGAAGTCTAAAGAAAATGCTTGATGCTTTGATAATGTCATTTTTGGGGTTTTGGTATATTTATGAAAAACCATAATTTGTTAGGGTTGAATGGTGATGTCTGAAATTCCAAACCTTTGATATTTTAGTAAATTAGGGTTTGATGTGTCACGTACTAAAACCCTAGATCATTAGGTTTTGGTACGATGTATAAGCTAGATTCTTACTAATGTCATAGGAATGAAATCCTAGGTATATGTGTGTTTGTCTGATCAAAACCCTAGTTTGATCAAGTGTATTATATGTATAACTTTAATATATTGATATTTGTGTCATTGGGTTTGACTAACACATGTTACTATATGCTTGTGCTTGATGATGGAATCCTAAATATATGTGTTGATATATTTTTTTTATGGTCATGAGTCCTAGGGTTTGGAACTAAGCCCTAGTCAAAGTTTGATTCTCTAGGATGATAGTATTTGTGAATTCTAGGGATTTGTAACTAAACCTTAGTAGAAGTCTAATTCTCTAATATGTGATGACTAGTGTCATAATCTGAGACTTATGAAATATTCTTGAAATTTGAATATGAGCTGTGATTGATTTTGATTTTTGGAGCTTAATGACTTATGTATGAAATCTAGGATCTTGCACTAAATCCTAGTGTAAGTCTAACATATGAGTTTTAGAGTTGTTAGATGCATTGTAGAGCTATATTTGTTTGAATTTCTGCTATGGTTTGCAATATTTTGTAGTAGGGTATGTCATACCTCTAGATAAAAATATTGAAACCTTAGATATAATGAAGGTTGTTCTCTTGATTGAGGTGCTCGAAGTCTTGATGATGAAATCTAGGGTTTATGACAAAAACCATAGCATATAGTTGAAGTATAAAAATATGTGTTTCTTGTTTGTGAACCTAACTAGGTTTAGGTATTTGATGTATGAAGTCTAATGGTTCCATTATTGTATAATTCTGAAATAATTTAACTTCATGCTTCTATAGATTTGGTTGTACTTGCTATCTAAGTTGTGCAGATACATAATATTCAAGATGGTGAAGATGTTCATAAGTAAAGTTGATAAGATAAGCATGATGAAGAAAGTTATAATGGTCATGATAAATCTGATGAGACAGATGGAAGCCATGAAACATTCTTCGATGTCAAGAAGTTGAATCCCTTTAAGTTAAGACAGAGCTTGGATGAAAAGAATCTCCCTAAGTTAAGAGGGATCTTGGATGAAAAGAATCTCCCGAAGTCAAGAGGTAGCTTGGATGAAATAAATCTCCCTAATTGAAAGGGGGGGCATATCATAGTCATAATGAACATCTTGAAAGAAGAAATTGGAGAATGTATTTTGAGGGGTTGCTAAGATAAGAAAGGTCACATCTATTTGTATAATATGTTGTTGCATGTGAAGTAAGAAGATGTATGATTAAGGAATCCTCTGTCAAGATTCATTTGGAAGTCTTACTATGATAAACTGAGAAACAACATCAGTTTTTTGCAAGACCATGGAGGTCTGTGTTTACTTATGCACTTTTGAAAAAGTTTACTACTTATTGGGGTTGTGTTTGTACATGTCAATATCTCAAGAGGTTTGATATCATGTTGATTACATGAGAGAGATTTGTTATCGATCAGTTTGATTAGGGAGGATTTGTTACTGATTGAAATAATTGGGAGCATTAAGGATTTGTGTGTGAGACACATTGCCTCGGAAGAAATTTGGCTGACACTTTGTGTTGATGTATATTTCCCGAAATAGGGAAGGTGGCATTGATCATAGACCTATGACCTTGGATACGTACCTAGATCCATGGGCTGATGGCTAGAAAGTAAGCCTAATGGTACCTAGGGAGGCTAAAAGCTTTAGTCCATCTTAGTCTCACCTACATAGATTTCCCTAATCAAGAATCTAGTCCATGGCATTATGAGTGCCTAAACTAATGGAGGACCTTGGATATATTACCCTGTTCAGGAATCTAGTCCATGGCATTGCGGTGCCTAAACTATTCGTGGTTCATGTGTTTTGAGATCTTCCTTGTACTTATGAATACCTTCCAAGTTAAAAGGGATTGTTGAAATATGTAACTAGGTTCGATCTTCATAAATATATTTGAGTCACAATAAAATGTATTTATAAAAAGAATGAATAAAATGTTATTATTATTATTATGACTTATTAAAGCATGGGCTTTGTGCTTGGGTCATCATGTTTTAGGTTAAAGTCCCCATTGAGGACTTCTAGGATTTATTATGAGTCATTATAGTCATTCTCCATTAAAATAGACCCTTCTTGAGCTTTTGAATCATGTAAAAAGAATTAACATTGTGTCAAATATACTATTTTTCCCCTCCACACCAAGTCGAACTCAAAGATATCAAGTCGGTTTCAAGAAGGATAATTCGACCTCACTAGAAGGCTATATATATAAGGAAGTCCAAATTAATTTGGAGCAATTCATTCTCTCTCTCATAATTTCAATATCCAGAAGCAAGAAGTTGGGAAGTGCGAAGTTGGAAGAGAGTTGGAAAAGGGTTGGAAAAGGGTGTGAAGTTACGAGGGAAGAAAGAAGACACCAAGATCAAAATTTTGGGCCATTTATTTCTCACTTTAGAGGAGTATCTAGGGAGATAGAAGTTTTCCATTTTCTAGTCGAAGTTGTTGCTACTGTTGTCGCTACTAGTTGTTGGGTTGAAGCTTCTACTGCAAGTTGATGTTGCTAGGTCGAAGTTTCTATTGAAGAGTTATCATTTGCAAGAAGGATTAAGGGTTGACTTGGTGTGGAGGAATTTCTTGTCTAGGTCAAGAGTCTTGGATTATCTCGAGAAACTATTGAAGGAAGAATTATTGACTAGGTTTTCCCCTAGATAGGGGTCTTTCCCTACTGTGTGTCACATCTGTAGTCCTTGTGCTATTGTTTTGGTAATTGTTTGATGAACTAAAAGATAAAATAAGAACATAAAGATAAAATAATCACAAGTAATAATCTATATAATAAAATATTTCTTCCTTTCTAATTTTCTAACCGAGGACCGACCAGTTACCTGGTAGTCCCGACAACAGCTAAAAATGACATTGGAGGGGAGTCTTGGACCAATTGAGTAATCAAATGGCATTATAAAGTGGATGAATGAAGGGAGGATTTTGCACTGGGAAAGTGAGACAAAGATTTAAAAATTTGGAGCGAGAAGGATTTTTATAGGTAGATAGGGAGCAACGGTCATATGGCGTGGGATGACATCACAAGGGGACACGTGGTTGAAGGGGATTGGGCAGAGACAAATGACAGGTGGACAGGAGCAGGAGTTGAGAAGTTACCATTTACCTTTTAATTCCATCACTCTTTGAAATTGGCGCTGATGGACTTATAATGGCAGGTGGTCTCCACCATCCACCAGCGAGTAAAACAACAGGAGGCTGGATCCAGCGACTACCCCCCGTAATCAACTGGGTCGTTGGATCTGAGGGCCCACCATTTTTACTTGTCAAATATGAGGGGTAGCTCTAGTCTATCATCTACGCAAGTTGCCCCTTCGGAAAGATTCCAAGGGATGGTTAGGTGGAGATGGACTACAATCCACCCCTAAAAATGCTCGAACTTTAAACGAAAAGGTGTGCTTATGATAATTTCCTCTTTTAGCCCATTACACTTGCTTGGAGGAGGGTTCCATGGGTGCGAGATTTAACCTTAGATATTTTTTCATGGCGCTAGGGCTTTACAGTTTCTCCCATCATTGATTTAATTAATTCTTAATCCAAAATATTGAATTCAACCTTTTAGCCCTCTTACAAAAGTGATGAAGGGAAACAACACAGTGGATAAAACTACAACTAGCAAAGCATACATGCAAATAAATACATATGGAATCATCTAGTTGGAGTCCCTTGTGTACCTTTATTCATTCCCTTTCTAGTAGCACTACATCAAATAAAGTTTTCCTACGGATTTTATTTTCCATACATTTTCAAGTATATGGGAAACCCTTTACGTGTACCTGAAATTAAATTTACATAAACATGTTGATTGTATTGCTACTATAGTGCATAAACAACAAAACTCAAGGAGATCACTCACCCGTACCTAGGAATTGGGTAATATAGCTAAGGGTATGGTCAAGACTCTTTAGTTAATTTCATGAGAGGTTTAGGTGAGTTTTATTGTTCTAAAATCATTAATATATTAGAGACTTATGACACCTATCACTTCTATATTAATATGACCTTTCAAACCCTATCCTTTTTTACATAGGAAATTGAAAATATATATTTTTATTGAATATCAAGAAATTGGGAATTTGTTTCATCATAATAATACTTGCACACTAGTAATAATCGAAAAAACTAAAGTTGTATGAAAAATTTCCAATGCCAACCAGCAAATTAAGGAAGGCATCTCAAAACATTCCTTACATGGTATTGATCACAATGGTATAACTCTCTAGTAATTTTTTCACTGGACCTAACAAGGCAATTGTTTGTGACCCATCTCAACAAACTACCTTGTGATACTAAAATGTTGATATCATTATTAGGTAACCTTTTAGGTTCTCTCCAGGATTACATGATCTACACTAGAAGCATGTTATTTATGAATGACTTCAATCAAGTGCTTCAAATCCTTAATCGAATAGTGGACCAACTCCAATACACGTGACAACCATCAATAAACAAATATCCCTTCATTTTGAAAAATTTAGAAGCTCAAGAATAATTATGATGATGGTGAAGGTTTCACAAGTGAAGACTCAAGACTCTTATAAACATAAACACATTGATTATGAATATTTCAAGGTTGAAGGCTCCCATAATTGAAACCCCCATTCTAATAGTTAACCTAATATGTTAACTCAATTACCTAAAGTTTATATGAATAAGTTTGATGGGGTTAGATCTGACCAATTGGTTGACCAATAATAATTATTTTCTCTCCATGATATATAGGATAACTTCATCAAACTCAAAATTGAAGAGATATAACTCCTCTCCTATTTTGAGTTTGGTGAAGTTATCCTATATATCATGGAGAGAAAATAATTGTTCTTGGTTAGCACTTATTTACGTAATTTTTTCACATAAATATTTATTTGAAAAATCCAATATTGTTTACTTGTATCTAACAACTGTATCTATTGAAACATAACACAATCCATGAAAATTAAGTATGCATGGAAAGTATGAAAGAAAAAGAAAAACATAGCTTAAAAAATGTAAAGATACAGTCCATTATTTAATCACATAAATATGTTTCAAAAGATGTTTTCATTCAAGTTTACTTAGAACTTAATAAAAGTACACAAGTTATTCATCAAATTCATGGAGCTTCTCTAGAAGGAATTCTCATCAGTAGCAAGAAAAATCCCAACCTTTTTTCAAGGAGTTTCAACCTTGATTACCATTAAAGACCTTCATTAAATATGTGTTTGCTCTTTTCTTCGCTCAAATCTTCTGCTTTCATCTTAACTACCTTGAAAATGATATCTATTCATAAAATGTTCTAAAAAGTAAGGAATTCATTTATTTTCCATTTCCTTTCCCTTGAAATAGGTTTTCTATTAACCAAATGGACCTATCAAATGATACATATAAGGAGGATTTAAACTATCCAAGATTATCTCATATTGACAAAGGCTCCTTTCAACCTTTTATTTATTTATTTTTCATATTTTGAAAAGAAAATGGAATTGGACTTTGCACATTCTATAGGTATAATAATAAACTATGTGACAACTTCATTCTCCCAATTTCTAATTTGTAACATATTATCCTTACTTGCATTTCACTTCTCCTCCAGATTAACTATGTAGAGTTGAATAGGTAGATATTGTTTCATTGGTTCGACATGTGGCATATTATAGTCTTCCATAATGTATGAAGCAAAGTCCTGTAGATATTAACACCGTTAATTGGCTTCATCTATCCAATCACATATATTAGAACAAACAACAATCTAATGATCTAATGAAACTTGAATTTGTAGCCTTTCATTTTCAAGTGTTTTAGTAATATTTTCAATTTTTTTTTTTTTTTAAATAGATTTTGACTTTATCAAAATATTCCTAGGAACTTTTCTTATCATCGATCTAAACTTCTACCTTATTAGAACATTTTAAAAATTCAAGGTAAAATTCATGAATTTCATTCACTTTGTTGAAAAAATCCAATTGATTATACTTCAATTAAGAGTTAATATTTATTTCATTGTTAGATCTCTCTCTCTCTCTCTCTCTCTCTCTCTCATGTGTGGTCCATGATCACTGGAGATCGGTGGCCACTACATCTGTTATGAAACCAGCTCAAGAAAAGATAGAAAAGATAGATCAACGCCTTAGAATTCAACCTCTTTGAGGGGGCAACCTCCTTTACATTACATAAATGAACAATTCTTGGAT
>APFE030615384.1:0-15884 GCA_000404065.3 Pinus taeda | reverse complement strand
CTCAGCACACTTATGACCTTTAGTGCATTTGCTATCACAATTGTAACAAAGCCCTTTTTCTTTTTTTTCTTCCAATTGTTGTGGTGTAACCCTTGTAGGTTGTGGAAGGCTAGGAGAAACAACACTTCCATCGTTATAGTTGTGAGGGGAAGACTTCCTTGTTGCCATAATTTTACTTTCCAATATGTAACAAAGCCCTTTTACTATTTCCAATTGTTGTGGTGTTGCTCTAAAGAAGGTTTTTCTCTTTGTATCCTCATAATGTGCTATCATTTCCTCCGTGAAAATTGACCACGTAACAAGTTTTTTACAAGAACAAAGCCCTTTATACCATAAAAATTGATCCGGTTCTAAATATGAAGATGCAATACATACCTTTTGTAGCAATGGTACACCATGTAGATAAAAATATTTCTCCATCTGTTGTATCCAATTTACCGGATCATTGCCATCAAACTTCCTCATATCGCCTTTTCTTGATTTCAGGAGCTTGATCTTGCAATGACTATAACTCTGTACTTTTGGATCTTTAAGTTCTGAAATTGAAACCTATAGTAGCCCTCTATGTCCTCTTTCCAATGCCACCAGTCTGATCCAAATTGGATTCTCCAAGGAAGAGTTATGCGAGATCTCCCACAGTGACCTGATTATAGACTAGTTCAGTAGAGCGAACTTGTATGACGTACCACGAGTCACTATTTCGACCTTTGGCTCTGAAAAATATATACAAGAAACTACAGTCCATCCTCTTTCTGTGTCTTCTTGCGAAATTTCAATCCGATGCTCAGAGAGAAAGTTATGACGATTTTCCCCAGGTCACCTGTTTGGAATGTAATTCAGGAGTATATAAAAAGACCAAATTCCTCAGATCATATCTCCGACAATATAGCGCAAAAAGCTATGAAATTTGGACCTAAGGTTCAGCGCGATTTCTTCTCAAATGGGTTTTTCTTTTAGCTTCTGACATGTCGCAGAATAAAAGTTATAGTGAAAATTCCACAATGATCTGTTTGGAGCAGCGAAACCCTAGAATCCAAAGCTCGGATACCAAATGTTATGAAACCAACTCAAGAAAAGATAGAAAAGATAGATCAATGCCTTAGAATTCAGCCTCTCGAGGGGCAACTCCTTTACAATTACATAATGACAAATTCTTGGATATACAATGAAAATACCTCCTTTCTATATATAGGAGTCTAAGGGTCATAACATAATCAGAGCCACATAACAATAAATAATGTAGGCACAAAAACCAATAGTGGGCTTCTATGGGGCACAATAGTAACAATATGGGCACTAAATGGGTACATCAATATAATAAGTGGGTTGTAATAATAACAATAAGGGGTTAAACTAGTAGTATAGGGGCCTAACAACATCCATGGAAATTATCTTGGTTCTCTCTCTCTCTCTCTCTGAGGCAGGAGCATCAAGCCCGTTTTCATCTGTAAATATAAAATAAAGAGGGGGTGTGATTATTTTGTTATTTTTAATAAAATAGGGAGTGTTTTAGGCATAAAAGAAATAGATGGGGATAAGGAAGGATTTTCTATTTTAGAACAAGAAAAAAGATGGGAAAAAGCCTCAAGATGCTTTTTACCCTGTGTATGCATTGCATGTAGACACTTAGAGCTTTTAGTTGGGTGATTCTAGATCATGCTTAGTTTTTATAAATTAGGAATGCTGAGGTATTGAGGATCAGAGAGAGAGGGAATGTGAGAGCTCTTCTGGTTGGGAGCAGTTTGTAAAGGGCCATAAATTCGAATTATCTGGCCAAGTCTGTAAGTAATTGTTTTGTTTTAAATTATATAATTACATATGGGGTGATTGTGAAATCACTGTAAAGGTTGAGGATCTAAAATTTATAGATATAACCCGTGTGTTAATACCTTCCAACGCTGTTGAATTTCATATGATATATATGTAAATCTCTAAGAATGTGGTGGTATACGTTTAAACCCACATAAATTTCCATATTTAAAAAGGAATCATACAAGTGACAGTGTTATATATATTGTTGATTGAATACTGGCCAAGTCTGCCTGCGCAGAAGTTATATGATCAGTCAAGGGTCATTCGTTGGAATGGTGTGGAGCTGTGCATACATTTATATATATAAATTGTGTTAATTCTAGGCAAGAGCGAGAGTATTTGCGTGGGTTCCTTCAATCTTATGAAACTGTTTGTTGTAGCGGCGCCTCCGGTAGCGCATCTCAGATATTTACGAATGCGAGTTGATTGCATGGTTAGGGTGTTTGTTGTGTGTTAATTATACGGTGCCTTTATAATTGGTGCATGTGTGGATGTGCCTGGGTATTAAATTCTGGTTTGCTTATGGTTATACCACCTTTAAAGTTTGAGGGCGCGGAGGATTTATATGGTTCATTACAATCACTGTGTATATGTATAACCAGAAGGCCGTGGTTCATTGACTGTGTATTTGAAACTGTGGACTGAATTCTGGCAGATTTATAACCCTGTGTATGTGCGTAGATGCGTGGGTAATGAGCAGTGGTGGCTTTCAATTTAACTAGAGCTGCATGACTTGTTAATTAATTCAAAGAAAAAAAAACCGTGTGCAGGTATGGAGAGGTAGCGTATCAATTTAGTTGATATATATATTGGAATAGGAACATCGTGGTAGTTGGTGGTATAGTGTTTGCCTGTGCGCAATATTTCTATTACGATTGGGATTTTAAAATTCGCAGAAGTAAACATCCTATTTAAGGGAGATAATTAACGATGTTTATGGGATGAGTTTGGAAAGTTTGAATGAAAGCTATGTAGGAGGTTGGAGATGTATTAAAAGATCCTGGTTTGCAGGCTAGCGGAGCAGCCTGTCATCACTCTCTCTCTCTCTCTCTCTCTCTCTATTATGCAACCAACTCAATAAATAGAAGAAAAGATAAATCAACAACTTCAAAATCATCCTCTTCAAGGGGGGGAACCTTCTTTAAATTACACAAATGAACAATTCTTGGATGATTCAAATGACACAATCTATATATAGGAGTCTAAGGGGTCAAATTATAATCAGAGCCGACATAACAATAATCATGTAAGGGAACCACAATAACAATAGTGGGCTTCTATGGGGCACAACAATAACAATAAGGGGGCTACACTAATAACAATTAGGGAATAGTGGGCTTCTATGGGGCACATCAATAACAATAAGGGGGCTACACTAATAACAATTAGGGAATAGTGGGCTTCTATGGGGCACAACAATAATAATAAGGGGGCTACAATAATAACAATGATGGAATACACTAATATTATAGGGTTCTAACATGCCCCTCTCCTTCAAAAAAAGTGTTGTCCTCAATGCTTGAGTAGTTTTGGATACTTTTGTATAAAATTCTCATCCTCCCATGTGGAATCTTCTGCAGGTAATTTCTTCCACTTGATGAGATACTCTGAAATTGATCGATTTCATAGTTTTCGAGTTCTTATTTCCATGACTGCTTCAGGTTCCAATATGATTTTTCCTTCCTCGTCAAGTTTTGGAAATATTATTTGAACTGGGAGCTTGTCACCTATAACCTTCTTTAAGCATGAAACATGGAAAACTAAGTGCACTCAGGAAGATCTAGGAAGCTCCAATTTGTATGCTATAGTAACAATATTTTGCAACACGTTGTAAGGACCATAATACTTTGGTGATAATTTATTATCCTTCTTAGCTTGATTGAGGGACATTTGTTTTTATGGTTGTAGCCATAAAAATACTTAGTCACCTACATCAAAACTTATTTCATTGCGATGTTGATCTACCTATTGTTTCATTCTATTTTGCGCCAAAGTGAGGTTATCCTTTACGAGTTGGAGAACTTGCTTTTGATGCTCTATGTGATCTTCCACTGCTTGAACCTTAGAATTTTCTATTAAATATTATGTGATGGATGGTGGATGATATCCATAAAGTGCCATAATGGGGTCATTTTTGGTGTAGTATGGAAGAAATTGTTATACCACCATTCAGCTAGAGGTAGCCACTTGAACCATTGTGTTTTTTTATGAGATACAAAGCAACAAATATATCCTTCCAAACATTTATTTACTATCTCATTTTTCCCATCTAATTGAGGATGATAAGATGAGCTATGAGCTAATTGAGTACCCAGACAAGAAAATGATTTCGTCCAAAAATTTCCAATGAAAATAGGATTTCTGTCATTTACAATAATCTCTGGGTTTCCATGTAGTTTTTGAATTGTTTCCATAAACGTAGTAGCAATTGTATTGGATTTAAATAAATTAGATAATGAAAAAAGTGTACATACTTGGTAATTCTATCAACTACCACCATGATGACACTCTTTCCTTCGGTCTTGGGTAAACCTGTGATAAAATCCATCGAAACCTCCTCCCAACATTGACTTGGAATGGATAAAGGTTCTAACAGATCCGAGGTCTTAATTGTCTCAACTTTATTTTGTTGGCAAACCAAACATTCTGCCACAAAATTTTGAATATTAGATTTAAGGCCATCACAAAAAAATTCCTTCTTAATCCTGTGGTAAGTTTTTTAAAATCCTGAGTGCCCTCCTAAGGGAGAGGTGTGCAATTCCAAAAGAATATTTTGTTCGAATTGCGAATTATTAAAAAGTATAAGTGATCTTTGTACCATAATGAATCATTTTTCTAGCTAAATGTATCAGATGTACTAGGATCTTGCTACAATGTTTGAATGAGTGCCCACACTTGTTCATCATTCTTACATTCATCCTTCACTTCGGTTATCCAATTTGGTTGGATAATAGAAATGGAACAAGGAAATGCTTCCACATCCTCATCATTTCTTGAGAGTGCATCTGTAACAACATTTTGCTTCCCTTTTTTGTAGATGATTTCAAAGTCATAACCCAACATCTTTGTGACTCATTTTTGTTGCTCTTCTGAAGATAATCTTTGTTCTAAAAAGTATTTAAGACTATCATGATTCGTTTTTACCTTGAAGTGCCTTCCCATTAGGTAAGGGTGTCATTTCTTAAGTGCATGTAGTATTGCCAACATTTCCTTCTCATAAATAGCTTTGTGTAAATAATATTCTTTGTTTGGATGAATTTCAAAAGTAATGGGTCTTCCTTCTTGCATTAAAACAACACCAATTCAATTTCCTGAGGCATCACATTCCACAATAAGGGTTTTTGTGAAGTCTAGCGTAGCTAAGACTGGTGCTTGGAACATTGCCTCTTTAAGATGTTCAAAGGCCTTCGTTGCTTCTGCACTCAAATAAAATGCATCTTTCTTCAGTAATGTTGTTAGAGGTGCTGCTATTCTCCCATAATTCATAACAAACTTGCGATAATACCCTGTCAACTCGAGAAATCCTCGCAGATGCTTTATGGATGTGGGAGATTTTCCATTCCTTAATGGCTTTAATTTTTTTAGGGTCTACCTTAACACCCTCATGAGATACAATATGACCCAGATATTCCACCTCTTGTACTCCAAAGAAACATTTGGAGGTTTTTTCATATAATTGTTTCTCCTCTAATAGCTGAGCATCCTATCAACATGGTCAACATGATCCTTCCGAGACTTGTTGTAGATTATTGTATCATAAAAAAATACTAACACAAATTTTCTAATGAAGGGGTTGAGAATGGAATTCATCAAACCTTGAAATGTAGAAGGTGCATTCGTAAGGCCAAAAGGCATGACCAAAAATTCATAATGACCTTCATGAGTTCTAAATGTTGTTTTCGAAATTTCTTCAGTCTTCATTCTTATTTGATGATATCCTGAATGAAGATCCAACTTGGTGAAGTAAATTGCTCCTTTTAATTCATCCAATAATTCATCAATGACAAGAATGGGAAATTTATCTTTAATAGTGATCTTGTTGAGTTCCCTATAATCTGGACACATGCACCATGATCCAACCTTCTTGTGAACCAATACTATTAGAGCAGAGAAAGAAATTTGACTAGGTTGAATTATACCAGCCTCTAGCATTTATGCAACCATATGTTCAATTTCACTCTTTTGGATGTAAGGATATCTGTAAGGCCTGATGTTCAGAGGAATACTTCTTGGAATCAAATGAATAGCATGATCATCATCACGAATAGGTGGGATGCCTTTGGGAGTCTCAAATTCCTTGGAATGATTGTCCAAGACTTTTTGAAGGTCTGGAGAAATAGATGATTTCGTTGTTTGAACCTCTAGTGAACATAATTGTGCAATTACTCCCTATTGTTCTTTCTTTAGAATCTTTGTCATGCTATTATAGTTGATTATCTTTACTGGTTTCCCTATGATGCCTGTTAATTCAACTTCCTTTCCTTCCCCAAAAAAAATTCAAGAAAAGTTCTTGAAATTAAAAGCTATCATACGCAAAGATTGTAACCATTGGACTCCTAGTACAACATCAACACCACCCATTGGAATGGAAAGCATTGGATTATTCAATACATATTCTCCCATGGACAGATGGATATTATGGCACTTTCCATAGAAATTTAAGGTTCCTCCATTTGCAACCATCACTTGACACTCTGGTGCTGGATATAGGAAGCAATTTAATTCCTTTGCTATCTTACAATGAATAAAATTATGGGTACTACCCAAATCAAGCAACATTATTACCTTTTTCTTCTTGATATGTCTTTCTATCTTGAGAGTTTGAGGAGTGGTAATTCCTGCCAATGCATTACAACATATGGTCAAATTTATTTCTTCTTTCTTTGGGGTTGATTCCTGGTGTATATCCTCCTCTTTTGATGTTTCTTGTTCCTTTTCTTCCTCCTCTTCACAATTTATGTAGAATAATTTCTTCTCGGCACACTTATGACCTTTAGTGTATTTTCTATCACAATTGTAACAAAAACATTTTTCTCTTTTTTCCTCGAATTTTTGTGGGTCACCTTGTAGGTTATGGAAGACTAGGACCAGTAAGACTTCCATCTTTATAGATGTGATTGGTAGACCTCCTTTTTGTCATAATTTGCTTTCAACTTTTCTTGCCACCCCGAATGCCTTCTCTAATGAATCAGGTTAGCAAAGGTGAACCTCATGTTGGATGTTATCTCTTAAATTCCCTATGAGGACATCAATCCTATGCTAATCCGGAATATCAATTACCCTAATATTCAATTCTTGGAAGTCTTCAATGTTCTCCTCCATTGAACCCTTTTGTTTGAGATTTATCAATTGGCTAAAGAAGGTGTTTCTCTTTGTATCTTCGTAATGTGCTATCATTTCCTTCGTAAAAATTGACCAGGTGGCAAGTGATTGGGTTCTAAACATAAAGATGCAATATGTACCATTTGTGAGGGTTGCACATCTTGTAGATCAAAATATTGCTCCATCTGTAGTATCCAAGTTACCGGATCCTTGCCATCAAACTTCCTCATTTCTATCTTTGGAATGTGGTGGTTCTTAAACACCACATGGGAGTCTCTAAAATCATGATTGATATTTCTTTTGTCTTCATCATGGTTTTCATGGATCACCTTGTCACCAATGGGACGCCTTTCTTCTAGCAACATTACCAAACCTTCTTTCAATCCTTATATCTTGACATTCATTATTGCTTCCATGTCTGATTTTAAACCATCATTCAAAACTACCATGTCCCTTTTTATACCATCTATCTTAACATTCACCATGGCTTCTAATTCATTTTTTGTTACTTTTTGCGAGAGCGAAATTTGTTACATTTGGTCTTGCAATTTTGATATATCATGTTGCATTTCTTCCTCTCCTTCATTTGTCATAGTGAAGCTTGCGTGTTTCTTACTAGGTGTTTCCATTTTATTTCTTCGGGGCATCAAATAATAATTATGCTTCACTATGCCCTTTGAACCCTTTCAAACTATTTTTTTCAAACCAAACTTATGGAAAATTTTAAAAAGACTACACACATTTTTTTCTTCCTAGGAGCTCGATATTGAATCTATTGTATCTCTGAAAATTCAGATCTCTAAGGTCTAAAATTTCATCATGTGGTAGCCCTTTGAGTCCTCTTTCCATCCCCACAGGTCTGATCAAGGTTGGATTCTTCAAGAAATAGTTAGGCAAAATCTCCCTCGATGACTTGATTATAGACTTCTTCAGTAGAGCAAACTTGTACAAAGTTCCACGTATAACTCTTTCAACCTTCAAACCTGAAAACACTACATACAAAATGGTAATATGTCCTCTTTCTGTAACTTCTTACGAAATTTCAATCTGAAACTCAGAGAGAAAGTTATAACGATTTTCCCAAGGTCACATTTTTTGGATGTAATTCGGGATCTTACAAAAACCCTAACTTCCTTGGATCATATCTTAGAAACTATAGTGATACAAGATCTGAAATTTGGACATGAGGTTCAGCAATATTGTGGCTCAAATTTTTTTTTTTTTAGCTTTTTAAATGTTGTAGAAAAAAATTATAGTGAAAATTCCACGATGACTTGTTTGGAGCAGCGAAACCCTAGAATCCAGACCTCTGATACCAAATGTTATGCAACTAGCTCAAGAAATAGAAGAAAAGATAGATCAGCGACTTTAAAATCATCCTCTTCGAGGGGGCAACCTCCTTTACATTACACAAATGAACAATTCTTGGATGATTCAAATTACACAACCTCCTTTATATATATAGGAGTCTAAGGGGTCACAATATAATCAGAGCCGACATAACAATAATAATCTAAGGGAACCACAATAACAATAGTGGGCTACACTAATAACAATGAGGGAATACACTAGTATTATGGGGTCCTCTCTCTCTCTCTCTCTCTCTCTCTATATATATATATATATATATATATATCTGTGTGTGTGTGTGTGTGTGTGTGTAGCCCACGAACACTAGAGATTGGTGGCCACTACATCCACGGAAACTGTGCAGGCATATCCACCCAGAGAGATCACTTCTTGTCGACTCATTAGAAAATCCTAACCCTAAGAGTGTCAAGAAGAACCTCCCATTTGCAAGGTGCTTTAACGAAGGGAACTTGACCAATTTAGCTAACCCTTGGGGCTAATTTATTTTTGGTTTTTGTAGTTGTCTCTACAATGAATTAATTTTCTCTTGAAAGCTCATATAAGCTACCTCCAGATTCATTTCAATTTCCTTACTTTTTTATTCCAACTCCTTCAAATTCTCTTGCTTTAACTTATCTACTTTGTGTTTATGCTTCTATTTTATAACTGCTAATTGTAAAATAAATTGATCCTTAAGTTGGATAACGTGCTTTTGATGTTCATATTTAACCTCAAATTTATCCTTATTTAAATTTACTTCCATTAATATTACTTTATCCTTTTGCTTATCAAATTCGACAACTAATTAATTAATTGACCATGCATTAGCATTAGAAAATACACCTAATATAGATGTTGTTTCATGTGCTACCCCATTAGGTGATATTCCAACTAGAATCTAGACCAAATGTTGTTGTAAACATTCTTCTCTAGTAAGTTGTTTTTCTCTTTTTGGGACTTTTCTTATAATTTCCTTCTTGTCGCTACTAAATAAATATTCCTCCAAAGGAATTATAGTTTTTTCAATAGGTTCAAACTAATCAAGATTCAACATAGAAAGGTGTTAGAGATTTTCTTCTATAAGCTTATGGTGTAATAATAATTGTAGGATAAATGTTTTGGTAATCTCAGTGAAAGTACTATGAGTTGAGACCTCCCTGACATGTTTGTATCCTAAGACTAAGTAGTTTGGACCACTAGAGTATTCTCCTGAGTAATAGGAATATCATCAGGATTTCCATTTTATTCCTCTATCATAATATGAATCTGTATGTTTTTCACCTCTTCTATGTTTTGACCTATACTCTCTAT
Organism: Pinus taeda; assembly: GCA_000404065.3. Classification (NCBI taxonomy): domain Eukaryota; kingdom Viridiplantae; phylum Streptophyta; class Pinopsida; order Pinales; family Pinaceae; genus Pinus; species Pinus taeda. Next base: position 6,089 of record APFE030615384.1, on the reverse strand, counting down.
TTCTTTAGTAATCACTTGTCCATTACTCTGTGATCCTAAAATTAGATTATGATTGCTCTGTGCAATATCAATATGCATGTTTTTCACCTTTCTTTGTTTTGACCTATACTCTCTATTTATTTAGTAATCACTTGTTCATTACTCTGTGATCCTAAAATTAGATTATGATTTCTTTGTTCAATTTTTTGTAACCCTTTTTTTTCTATGTTGTTTCATTTTTATTATTTGTGAACCATTGGAAGGGTATTGTTTACTATGTTCTTCATTTTTGTCTTCATCATTCTTATGTACATCAATCTTCTTTTCCTCGCTTAGGCTACCCTCTTGATTGCTACATATTCTACTCTTTTATGGAAGAAATATTTTTTCTTTTCCTTTTGAAAGGTTTGAACTTGTACCTTTTTATTTGAACCTATACCTTTACATCTTCCTGCTCTATATTGTAATTTTTTTATTAAAATTTTAGCGTAATCTTTTTCTCTTTTGCAAATAAAATCATAAGAAGATTCCTTGTGTACATATGATTTTATGTACATTACTAAATTTAAATGCACATTGGCAATATCCCTTGGATCATGCCAATTAAAGTTTGCATGATTCACATCTTGTGAGGGTTGCACATCTTGTAGATCAAAATATTGCTCCATCTGTAGTATCCAAGTTACCGGATCCTTGCCATCAAACTTCCTCATTTCTATCTTTGGAATGTGGTGGTTCTTAAACACCACATGGGAGTCTCTAAAATCATGATTGATATTTCTTTTGTCTTCATCATGGTTTTCATGGATCACCTTGTCACCAATGGGACGCCTTTCTTCTAGCAACATTACCAAACCTTCTTTCAATCCTTATATCTTGACATTCATTATTGCTTCCATGTCTGATTTTAAACCATCATTCAAAACTACCATGTCCCTTTTTATACCATCTATCTTAACATTCACCATGGCTTCTAATTCATTTTTTGTTACTTTTTACGAGAGCGAAATTTGTTGCATTTGGTCTTGCAATTTTGATATATCATGTTGCATTTCTTCCTCTCCTTCATTTGTCATAGTGAAGCTTGCGTGTTTCTTACTAGGTGTTTCCATTTTCTTTCTTCGGGGCATCAAATAATAATTATGCTTCACTATGCCCTTTGAACCCTTTCAAACTATTTTTTTCAAACCAAACTTATGGAAAATTTTAGAAAGACTACACACATTTTTTTCTTCCTAGGAGTTCGATATTGAATCTAATGTATCTCTGAAAATTTAGATCTCTAAGGTCTAAAATTTCATCATGTGGTAGCCCTTTGAGTCCTCTTTCCAACCCCACAGGTCTGATCAAGGTTGGATTCTTCAAGAAATAGTTAGGCAAAATCTCCCTCGATGACTTGATTATAGACTTCTTCAGTAGAGCAAACTTGTACGAAGTTCCACGTATAACTCTTTCAACCTTCAAAGCTGAAAACACTACAAAATGGTAATCTGTCCTCTTTCTGCAACTTCTTACGAAATTTCAATCTGAAACTCAGAGAGAAAGTTATAATGATTTTCCCAAGGTCACATTTTTGGATGTAATTCGGGATCTTACAGAAACCCTAACTTCCTTGGATCATATCTTAGAAACTATAGTGATACAAGATCTGAAATTTGGACATGAGGTTCAGCAATATTGTGGCTCAAATGTTTTTTTTTTAGCTTTTTAAATGTTGTAGAAAAAAATTATAGTGAAAATTCCACGATGACTTGTTTGGAGCAGCGAAACCCTAGAATCCAGACCTCTGATACCAAATGTTATGCAACTAGCTCAAGAAATAGAAGAAAAGATAGATCAACGACTTTAAAATCAGCCTCTTCGAGGGGGCAACCTCCTTTACATTACACAAATGAACAATTCTTGGATGATTCAAATTACACAACCTCCTTTATATATATAGGAGTCTAAGGGGTCACAATATAATCAGAGCCGACATAACAATAATAATGTAAGGGAACCACAATAACAATAGTGGGCTACACTAATAAAAATGAGGGAATACACTAATATTATGGGGTCCTCTCTTTCTCTCTCTCTCTCTCTCTTTATATATATGTGTGTGTGTGTGTGTGTGTGTGTGTGTGTAGCCCACGAACACTAGAGATTGGTGGCCACTACATCCACGGAAACTATGCAGGCGTATCCACCCAAAGAGATCAATTCCTGTCGACTCATTAGAAAATCCTAACCCTAAGAGTGTCAAGAAGAACCTCCCATTTGCAAGGTGCTTTAACGAAGGGAACTTGACCAATTTAGCTAACCCTTGGGGCTAATTTATTTGTAGTTTTTGTAGTTGTCTCTACAATGAATTAATTTTCTCTTGAAAGCTCATATAAGCTACCTCCAGATTCATTTCAATTTCCTTACTTTTTTATTCCAACTCCTTCAAATTCTCTTGCTTTAACTTATCTACTTTGTGTTTATGCTTCTATTTTATAACTGCTAATTGTAAAATAAATTGATCCTTAAGTTGGATAACGTGCTTTTGATGTTCATATTTAACCTCAAATTTATCCTTATTTAAATTTACTTCCATTAATATTACTTTATCCTTTTGCTTATCAAATTCGACAACTAATTGATTAATTGACCATGCATTAGCATTAGAAAATACACCTAATATAGATGTTGTTTCATGTGCTACCCCATTAGGTGATATTCCAACTAGAATCTAGACCAAATGTTGTTGTAAACATTCTTCTCTAGTAAGTTGTTTTTCTCTTTTTGGGACTTTTCTTATAATTTCCTTCTTGTCGCTACTAAATAAATATTCCTCCAAAGGAATTATAGTTTTTTCAATAGGTTCAAACTAATCAAGATTCAACATAGAAAGGTGTTAGAGATTTTCTTCTATAAGCTTATGGTGTAATAATAATTGTAGGATAAATGTTTTGGTAATCTCAGTGAAATTACTATGAGTTGAGACCTCCCTGACATGTTTGTATCCTAAGACTAAGTAGTTTGGACCACTAGAGTATTCTCCTGAGTAATAGGAATATCATCAGGATTTCCATTTTATTCCTCTATCATAATATCAATCTGCATGTTTTTCACCTCTTCTATGTTTTGACCTATACTCTCTATTTCTTTAGTAATCACTTGTCCATTACTCTGTGATCCTAAAATTAGATTATGATTGCTCTGTGCAATATCAATATGCATGTTTTTCACCTCTTCTTTGTTTTGACCTATACTCTCTATTTATTTACTAATCACTTGTTCATTACCATGTGATCCTAAAATTAGATTATGATTTCTTTGTTCAATTTTTTGTAACCCTTGTTTTTCTATGTTGTTTCATTTTTATTATTTGTGAACCATTGGAAGGGTATTGTTTACTATGTTCTTCATTTTTGTCTTCATCATTCTTATGTACATCATTCTTCTTTTCCTCGCTTAGGCTACCCTCTTGACTGCTACATATTCTACTCTTTTATGGAAGAAATATTTTTTCTTTTCCTTTTGAAAGGTTTGAACTTGTACCTTTTTATTTGAACCTATACCTTTACATCTTCCTGCTCTATATTGTAATTTTTTTATTAAAATTTTAGCGTAATCTTTTTCTCTTTTGCAAATAAAATCATAAGAAGATTCCTTGTGTACATATGATTTTATGTACATTACTAAATTTAAATGCACATTGGCAATATCCCTTGGATCATGCCAATTAAAGTTTGCATGATTCACATCTTGTGAGGGTTGCACATCTTGTAGATCAAAATATTGCTCCATCTATAGTATCCAAGTTACCGGATCCTTGCCACCAAACTTCCTCATTTCTATCTTTGGAATGTGGTGGTTCTTAAACACCACATGGGAGTCTCTAAAATCATGATTGATATTTCTTTTGTCTTCATCGTGGTTTTCATGGATCACCTTGTCACCAATGGGACGCCTTTCTTCTAGCAACATTACCAAACCTTCTTTCAATCCTTATATCTTGACATTCATTATTGCTTCCATGTCTGATTTTAAACCATCATTCAAAACTACCATGTCCCTTTTTATACCATCTATCTTAACATTCACCATGGCTTCTAATTCATTTTTTGTTACTTTTTGCGAGAGCAAAATTTGTTGCATTTGGTCTTGCAATTTTGATATATCATGTTGCATTTCTTCCTCTCCTTCATTTGTCATAGTGAAGCTTGCGTGTTTCTTACTAGGTGTTTCCATTTTCTTTCTTCGGGGCATCAAATAATAATTATGCTTCACTATACCCTTTGAACCCTTTCAAACTATTTTTTTCAAACCAAACTTATGGAAAATTTTAAAAAGACTACACACATTTTTTTCTTCCTAGGAGCTCGATATTGAATCTATTGTATCTCTGAAAATTCAGATCTCTAAGGTCTAAAATTTCATCATGTGGTAGCCCTTTGAGTCCTCTTTCCAACCCCATAGGTCTGATCAAGGTTGGATTCTTCAAGAAATAGTTAGGCAAAATCTCCCTCGATGACTTGATTATAGACTTCTTCAATAGAACAAACTTGTACGAAGTTCCACGTATAACTCTTTCAACCTTCAAACCTGAAAACACTACATACAAAATGGTAATCTGTCCTCTTTCTGTAACTTCTTACGAAATTTCAATGTGAAACTCAGAGAGAAAGTTATAACGATTTTCCCAAGGTCACATTTTTTGGATGTAATTCGGGATCTTACAAAAACCCTAACTTCCTTGGATCATATCTTAGAAACTATAGTGATACAAGATCTGAAATTTGGACATGAGGTTCAGCAATATTGTGGCTCAAATGTTTTTTTTTTAGCTTTTTAAATGTTGTTTAGAGAAATTTTCGGCGAAATCACATAGATACTCTTTTGTCGACGCGTTTCGAACCAACCAGTGTGGTTCATCGTCAGGACAAGTTGCAGAACCAATCCAGCATAGCTTGTTAAATAGTATGTGTAGAGACTCCAACGGCTATATTTCCAACGGCTAATTTTGACCTAATGACCCGAGTCAAACCAAAATATTCTAGATATATTTAATTACTATAATTCCTAGAAATTAGTTAAAATAGATAAATAAAATTATTTATTTGTTAATTTAACTAAATATACATGTATATATATGTAATTAATTTACACTAAATTAATATTCTTGGTACAATATATATTTATTTAATAATAATCATATTTATCATTAAATCTAATGGTCCATTAAATTAACCAATTATATCTTTTATCAAGATATATATTTATTAAATAATCAATATTTATTAATAATTTATTATTCCAATGATATTAATAAAATACCTAGTCAAACAAATAATCTTCTTGTTATATTACTATTATTCATAGAAATTTGTTAAATTAGGTAAATTATATAATTTGTTAAATTAACTAAATGTCTTTGTTTATTAATAAATATATATACATATATTAAAATGAATTAATTAGACAAACTAAATTAATATTATTGGTACATATATATATTTTAATAATAATTAAATCTAAGGTCCATTAAATTATATCTTCTATCAAGACATAATTTTATAATTAAATTAAATAGTTTATATTTATTCAATAATCTATATTCATTTAATAAATTACTATTCTAATAATACTATTAAACTACCCATTTAATTAGGTGAATATGTTAATAATTTATATTTATCTAATAATCTGTATTTATTTAATAATATACTATTCTAATAATACTATTAAAATACCCATGTAATTAGGTGAATCTGTTGTTATTTGTGTTGTAGAAAAAAATTATAGTGAAAATTCCACGATGACTTGTTTGGAGCAGCGAAACCCTAGAATCCAGACCTCTGATACCAAATGTTATGCAACTAGCTCAAGAAATAGAAGAAAAGATAGATCAACAACTTTAAAATTAGCCTCTTCGAAGAGGCAACCTCCTTTACATTACACAAATGAACAATTCTTGGATGATTCAAATGACACAACCTCCTTTATATATATATAGGAGTCTAAGGGGTCACAATATAATCAGAGCCGACATAACAATAATAATGTAAGGGAACCACAATAACAATAGTGGGCTACACTAATAACAATGAGGGAATACACTAGTATTATGGGGTCCTCTCTCT
>APFE030615371.1:52607-85172 GCA_000404065.3 Pinus taeda | reverse complement strand
ACACCTTTCCCATTCTCACCACTTCAGATTGGCATGAGTTTGAGTGATGAGGATGGTTTCTGTCAAACAATAAACAACTAACAATTTTTGAAAATTAAACTCAAACGAAGCTTACCATTAGTAAGGATCGTGTACAAGCACCCCGCGATAGTTGTCTACTATAGACTCATCTCTCCTCACTTCTAGATAATCCAAGTGTTCTTCAGCTAGCAACGAAACCATATTAAATTCAGGAGCTTGGCACAACCTAATCGAACGGTTAATAAATAAGGGCAAACTGCTCTTTGTATTTACACTGATGCCCTTCCAAACGAACTTGCATTGTGTACAGAGATATGTAGTGAATAATTAGGAATATGTTAAGAAAACACAATTTATTTCCCAAAGAGATAAGTAAATAAGGACAAACTCACTTCAGAAATTCTTAATGCTATTGTTCCATATTCACTCAGATTGTGGTGGAAATAGGAAGCTTTCACGAAGGATTGCATGAAGAAAATGGGACAGCATTAAGAAATTCAGTTGAATTTGAAGGAGATGAATGCGATGGCAAGGAAAATTTGTTAAACTTCAATGGTCAAATATGTTGCATAAATTTGCCACCATTGGAAGAGGAACATTAATCCCATGAAGCCACTGATGCGTTGGGCTAAAGATCCCTCACCAATTTGAAGAATATATGGATCTCTAATGCTATTGCTCAAAGGAAACCAAAGAAAACAATGTTCTAACACCACAGGGTGTTTATTATTAGCTCCATATTTGTTAAAATTTGCATTTTTTATCTTACAAATGTTCTGAAGCTACATTGTTTTCTTTCAGCATAGATGCAGACAAACAATTTGCAAATGATGAGGAGAATTAGGGATTTAAAAATATAAATTTTCATGCCTGCTAGTTCCTAAAGAATATCACAATAACTCCAGCACATATAAAGGTCAAATTCTTTGTAGGAAAAGAAAAGGCAAATTTGTTAAACTTAAATGATCAAATATGTCACATAAATCTGCCACCAACGACGTTGAAACAATACATTTATATTGGTGTCATGAAGAAGCATGAACCTACCAAGTTCCAAGACTAAAATATTTTTTAAAACATATATGGGGAAATGTGTTCATCTCTTTATTGGATGCGTTGTGAATTTGATATTCATAAGTTCTCTTCATGGGCACACTTCTTCTTTCTTGGCACAAACTTAGAGTTTGATTCTTGGTGACATGCTTGGTTTTTTCAACACCTAGATATTTGTTTGTTGGCACTCTTGGTCTACTGGCTAAGATTCGAAAAGTGGAATGAAAAAAACCAAAAGTGGAATTGCGCCGGGGTGGTTCCCTGGCTGTGAACTTCACCAATTCACAATATACACCTATTTGACTTGAAACCCAATTAAACCATATGCCAAATTGACTTGAACAAAATTTCATATTTCTGGCACATTTCTAATCCTCTTAGATTAGCCATTTTCTTGGCTATTTTCGAACTTAGTTTTTACTTTTGTCTCTTCTAGTTTTTTCTGCAAATTATTGCACAAATGACTGCCATTTAATGGCCCCTCAAATAGTAGATTCGATGAACCTTTTACCAAGTGCAATCATGCCAATTTCCACAACTAATTAGTGCTAAAATTTACTATGTTTTGGTTGTTGCTTCCCCAATGAAATCGTACCTCTATCAATGACATTTCATGGCCCTCGAATACAACGATTTTATGGGTGTCTTACCAACTAAAAATGTGCTCCTTGTTGTTGCAACTTGGTTGGTAAATTCTCTGCAAAATCATGGATCCAATCCTATTGAATTCGTCCTCTTTTTATACTACATTTTGGTGATCAAAACACCCAGAAAAAATGAACCTCTTGGCTCTGTCAACTGTGTTTGCAATTGTAAATTTGTGATATTACCTCACTGACTTTGCACATTACATTCTTTTTCAACCTTCACTAATTTCATCTTATTGGACCCTGGTTGTTCACATATCTGCCTCTGCTCACAACTTAGCCATATTTTTATTCTTGGTTTGATCAAATATCACTGGTGATATGTTTCTCCCACTGTTTGTTCATTGTAAGTAGCTTTTTTGCATCTTCATTCAAATCTTTCAAGGCAATGTCCTGGTTTATTATAGAATCCATTGACAGAAAAGTGTTGGAGGTATTACACACCTAGGACCTTCATTACTGGCACATGCGGACACTTAGTTAGAGCATGGTACTACATGCAAGATCCTTTCTGCATGATTTACTCCCTGATTTGCTCCTCCTTTCACTCCGCAACTGGCTAGTTCTCTTTGGAACTTGTTGTAGGTGTTGAGTCCTCTCATTGATCACCACTATGGTGCATTACCTTGGGATCTTCACCCAGTAATGCTATATCATGAGCATTGTAACCTATTTTCTGAATCAATCATTCTTTTTTTGTTCTTTTGATTCTTTTAGTGTTTTTGCTTTGCAAATTTGTGTGTTCAACCTTTACTATCTAGATTCATCTATGTAGGGTTTCTAACACATTTATATGGTATCAGATCCCACAGGTTGCAAGATAAAAGGTGCACCAGTACTTTATTTTGTAGGTATTACAGCTTGGAGATCAAAGATCGACAGAAAATGGAGTTTCCCAAAGCATCGATCCTAACACTGTACAACTATCACAAATGGAAGGACCAAATGGCTGGATACCTTTGTCAGAAAGGGTTGTACAGGATTACCATGGCTATAGAAGTGGAACCCACTTCAGCCATAGAGAAATCCAAGTACCTCAATCGCATGGATGAGGCCCATGGATCCATATGCATGTGCATCTCCCCAGAGTTGCAATTTCATCTATTTGCCTACAATACTTCCAATGAGATTTGGAAAAAGGTTTAAAAAATCTACAAGAAATAGGATGAGATGAAAGGACACCTGCGCGAAGTGGAGCTGCTCTCATTGGATCCACGGAACTATGACAGAATTCAAGACTTCTTCACAAAATATAATGATCTATTGTTGCAACTCAAGGGTTGTGGAATTGACAAATCCAAGGAGGAGAGTCTCCAAGTTCTCTCTATTATGTCAAAGCTCAGACCAAAATACTCTGTCTTTGTGCCTACAGTTCATTTAGTAAGGCTCGCAAAAAGTAAATCCTACACTATGCCTTCTCTCAAAAAGTTCATGGAGTCCCTCACTTTTGAGCAAGATCAACTCATTGGCATGGGTAAAATCAAACCTCCAAAGCGCATGCACTTGTTGTGCATGATGGCATCCACAATAAAAATCACAAATCTGATTCAAATAAGAAAAATCAGTAGAAAAAAGACAAGGGAAAAGCACATTCCCATCCAGAGAAGGAAGGGTACACCAAGCCCTTCAATGACTCCTCCGGCTTTGGAAATGAGAAAGGGAAGAAAGGAAACAAATGCACCTACTGTCACTGAGGATTCCATATAGAATCCCACTGCATGAAGAAACAAATTGACCAAATGGCAGAAATCCTTCAGAAGCACAACCTTGGGGACCACATCCCTCAGGGCGCTAAGAAGAAAACTGAGGATCCACCACACGGGAAAGGTAACAATTTTCAAGTTTTAGTTGCAATTAACTCTTTCCCTAATGCATGGATTATATATTTTGGTGCATCACATCATATGGTTTCTGCAAAGGAAGTATATTCCTCTTTGGATGCATGCAAAGGACCTCCCATCCTCATGGGTGATGACTAACCTATTGAGGTCACTCGAAAAGGTAGAGTGGAACTTTTACACAAAAGCTTTGAAGATGTGCTTCATGTTCCAAAACTTTTTGTAAACCTGCTTTCAGTTTATCAGATCACTCATTCCAACACAAGAAAGAGAGTGGAATTCACTCCAAATGCAGTGAACATATATGACCTACATAGCAGCTCCAAAATTGCAACTGGTGAGGTAAAGAATGGAGGTAGACTGTATACATTTTCTGAATTTATTGAATCTGAATCCTCCTTATTGCTTACACATGTTGATGATAGTAGTAGGCTTTGGCATGAGAGGTTTGGTCACTTATATTATAGGTATATGCAGCAACTAAGCAGGAATGAGATGGTGGAAGACTTGCCAAATATTATTTTTTCCAAAGGAGTTTGTGAAGGGTGTGTCCTTGGCAAACATCCTAGAGAACACTTTGACACTGGTAGGACTCACAGAGCATCCTCTCCTTTAGATCTAATCCATAGTGATCTCATGGGGCCTTTTCCTCATCCTTCCATCAACAAAGCAATATATGTGCTTACATTTATTGATGATTTCTCATGGTATACTTGGGTGTATCTTCTCAGGGCCAAATCTAAAGTTTTTGCGCACTTTGAAGATTTCAAAGCATTAGTTGAGACACAGTCAGAGAGAAAGATCAAAGCCCTCCATACAGTCAATGGGGGGGAATATGTTAACACAAGACTTCAGAACCTTTGCCTTGAGTCTAGCATACAATTGCAACACACAGTTCCATACACTCCGCAGCAGAATGGAGTTGTTGAGAGAAAGAACCAATCTCTCAAAGAGATGGCTTCCTACATGCTACATGTTAAGTCACTACCTCATAAGCTATGGGCTGAAGCACTTAATTGTGCTAACTACATCCAGAACAGATCTCCTCATAGGTCTGTCAAGGATGAGACCCCCTTTGAGGCTTGGAGCGCCACTAAAATGGAGGTCACCCACTTCCGTGTTTTTGGCTCCCAAGCATGGGCCAGGATCTCCTCTTAAAAGAGGAAAGCTCTTGATCCAAAAAGCATTGAGTGCATATTTGTTTGATACCCTGATGGTGTGAAGGGATACCGACTCTTGATTTCCTCTACGGACAAGCTCATCTTTGAGCAAAGTGTCAAATTTGAGGAAAATCTCTCACATGCTCCTCAATTGGCACATGCAGACACGTTTTATCTACCTCATGTCCGAGATTATGACTCAGTACACTCAGATGCAGATACAGAGCATGCAAATGCCAAGGTAGAGCATGCATATGAAGAGACAGAGTCTTCAGATACAAATATAGTGCATGCACATGATGATCCATATCCAAGCCCAGATCAGGGTTCCAGCAGTGAATCAACTTCCCCTGTCATAAATCAAAGAACAAGGAGCTTAAGTGAGATATATGCACAAGACCACCCAGCTACTAGAAATGGTCTTGTGGTTGATAATTCTGATCCGCGGAGGACTAGCTCAGATTTTATTGAGCTCCTCTTGCCCTCACTGCCATTGAACCAATTGCATCCCAGCATTGTCATTTGTTTTAGTCTTCTGATCCGCAGTCTTATGCTAAAGCTGCTAGGCATCCCTCTTGGGAGTCCGCCATAGAGGAGTATAACTCCCTCCTTGAGAACCAGACCTGGGATCTGGTCCCCCTTTCTTTAGGAAGGAAACTTGTCCAATGCAAATGGGTCTATAGGACCAAGAGTGCTACAGATGGAAAAATCACCACACATAAAGCCAGGCTAGTAGCCAAAGGCTTCCATCAAGTGCATGGCATTGATTATGATGAGACCTTTGCTCCAGTAGCAAAGATGGATTCCATACGCCTTGCACTTGCCATGGCATCTGCCTAGGGGTGGGGAGTACTTCAGATGGATGTGAAGAATGCCTTTCTTCATGGAGACCTATCTGAGGAGATCTACATGGAGCAGCCACATGGTTTCATTCATGATTCATCTTTGGTCTGCATACTAAAGAAGTCTCTCTATAGCCTTAAACAGGCCCCAAGAGCTTGGCATGCGAAGATGGATTCTTTTCTCTTATCACAAAACTTCGAAAGATGTAAGTCTGATCTAAATGTTTCATGATCAGGACACATGATTCTCTTCTTATCTTAGTTTTGTATGTGGATGATCTCCTCATCACCGACAAATCGGCTTCAGCCATTGCTGCAATCAAGAGGGCCTTGCATGATAGGTTCTTGCTGATGGACATGGGTCCATTACACTTCTTTCTTGGTCTTGAGATTAGCTAGGATGCCACAAGCATCAAACTCTCTCAGGATAAGTATGCATTGGATCTCCTCTAGAGATTTCATATGGCAGACTGCAAGCCAACACCGACTCCTTTTCTACTTGGGGTCCTCCTTGAGGATGGAGGTGACACTCCATTAGTTGATAGTACTCTCTACTGACAGCTAGTGGGGAGCTTACTGTACCTCACCCACTCCAGACCAGATCTCCCATATGCAGTAGGGGCAGTTTCCAAATACATGTAGGAGCCGCATGAGCTACACTGGAATGCTGCCAAGTGCATCCTACAATATGTGTAGGGCACCATCACCTTCGAGATTCACTATGCAGCAGGCACTGCATTGAATCTCCTTGCCTTCATAGATTCTAAATGGGTGGGTGACAATAGTGATCGCAAGTCCACCTCCGAATATTCACTCAGTCTAGGGTTTGGCCCTATCTGTTGGTCGAGCAAGAAGCAGACTGCTATTTCTCTCTCTTCAACTGAGGCCGAGTACAGAGGAGTAGTCAACATCACTATTCAAGCTTTGCGGCAACAACACTTCCTCACTAGGTTAGGTGTGCAGTTCCACCAACCCACTATCATATGGTGTGAAAACCAAAGCACTCTCAAATTTTGCAGGGATCCAGTACAGTAGCAACGGAAGAAGCACATAGAGATCCATATGCACTACATCAGAGACTTAGTACATGATTGGGTCATTTATTTGTAGCTCTGTCCTTCAGCAGAATAGACTGCAGACATCTTCTCCAAGACATTCACTAAGTAGAAGTTTCACTCTTTGTACGATCATCTTGGAGTGAAGGACACAATTGCTTAGCAACTATCTTTTCTTCCTCTTTTCTTTTTGATTACAATGTATTTTGAGGGGGGGTTTTCCCACGAGGTTTTCCCTCTTTCCTCAATTTTAGTACAAGTTTCACTATATTCTCGATGACGTTTGGCCTTAGTTTCCAGGGCCCATTTTCTATTTTCCCCCATAGTGGTGTTTAGAGGGGGTGTTGGAGGTACTACACACTTAGGACCTTAATTACTGGCACATGCAGGCACTTAGTTAGAGCATGGGACTACATGGAAGATCCTTTCTACATGATTTACTCCTTGATTTGTTCCTCCTTTCACTTTGCTACTGGCTAGTTCTTCTGCATGATTTACTCCTTGATTTGCGCCTCATTTCACTCAGAAACTGGCTAGTTCTTCTGCACGATTTACTCCGTAATTTTCTCCTCCTTTCACTCCGCAACTGGCTAGTTCTCTCTAGAACTTATTGTAGGTGTTGAGTCGTCTCATTGATCACCACTATGGCACATTACCTTGGGATCTTCACCCAGTAAAGCTATATCATGAGAACTGTAACCTATTTTCTGAATCAATCATTCTTTTTTTGTTCTTTCGTTTTGTTTAGTGTTTTTGCTCTACAAAGATGTGTGTTCAACATTTACTAGCTAGATTCATCTGTGCGGGTTTTCTAACACGTTTACAAAAAGACACACTTATAGTCACTATAGGAAAAACGTATCATCATTTGATATATTGATTGATCTAGATTCTATAGGAAGGGGAAGCTGGCTAGAATGTACCATATACGTGAGGTCTAGCTTGAATTTCACAGCCCCAATATCTCAATGCAACATTAACATATATATAATTACTAAGGTCCATTACAAGGTAACAGAAAAGCTTTGGCGGGTCTGCAAATTCTCTTGATCCTTTCTATAACATGTTGTCAAGCTTCTCAAAATCAAGCAAATTGAGAAAAACAAATAACAAATGTGTCATCCTTTGATCCTTGCAATGTAACTAAATTGGTAGTCAAAAACATGATTGGCCTCTGGAAAATTCCCTTTCAACCAGTGAATTCAATACCAAAACTAAGGATTGTAAGAAGATCCATCCTTGAGTTCTCTCCATTGGTGAATAACTAATTAATTAGAAGTATAGAATATCTACTCCTATTTGGCAATAAAACATATTCCTAGGAGAGCTTTGATATGACCAATGAGGAAGTTTAATCAAGTTTCCACCGATAATATCACAATCATAAAACGAAGCGAAAATAGAACATTGCTTTCCCATCCATTCACTATTCCATCTAATTTATATGAACATATATGCCTCACATTCATTACAAAGCCCTGGCATTGTTATGACTACAATGCAATGACTTTTGTTGGTGCAATTAAAAACATTGTGTGATAGATGCAGCAAAAGATGATAATGCCCCTGTTATAGTACTAACACCAAGGTATGCCATTGATAATTGTTGAGTAATATGACCCTATAATATCTTGAATACAGCTCTACTATGATGCAAAGAATATAGTGAAAAAATATTTGGGCCATGCATGAATTAATATGAGAATAAGAACACCCAATAAAGTTGGTGGATTTCTGGAAAAGCTACAAAATTTTTACTGTGTCATTTTGCGAAGAAAATGTTACAACATCCCCAATCCAATAAATCATTTATGGGAGTTTAAACACCCTAAGTAGCTAGAAGCTTCCATCTTTGACCTGCTTCTACAATCCATGAATGCCTTGATAAGCATTTCTTCTAGGGCTTCATCTTCCTCAAATTCTTTGGGGAAACTCTATATTCCACTCCTTGTTACTCACATAATGAATATATGATGCATCATGAATTCCCTACATCCAAAAGCTTCTTTCAATGGTGCATGAAGAATTTCTATGAAAGGATAGGTTAGATATGTGTTTAGCAAAATAGTAGCAAATTCTTCATTGGCATGTATGCAGAGGATCATTAGTATAAATAATGGTGAAGACAAACCCTTCATTATGGCCTTCTCCTTAAGAATGTGTACGTCCAAGTTGCGTTGTCTTTTTATTTGAAATCCTTTTCAAGTGCATGACATTCTCACAATAAATACCATCCAAAGGATTTCTACACATTCAAAGTCGTTATAGCCATCCACTCATCCTCCATAACTTATATCTTTATGGGGAGAAGAAAAGATGATACCTCCCAAAAAAAAAATCAGGAACTGTTCAAGCCTTGTACATTAACGGCAACTACTGGATCTTCAACATTGCTACCAAATACAATAGAATTATTACATTGACCATCATCAACAACGACTTCATGACTTCCCACAACCACATTCAATCTAAAGAAACAAAGTTGAATATCTCGAACAGGTGCATTAAATCATCAAACAAGGTGTAAAAAATGGTTCCATTATGACATAAATTAAATTGTGTAATTTGTAGGGATTCAAGAATAATTTCCAATTAGCATGAGGCCTTATTATGAGTGTAAGATCAACACTTTTCAAGTATAAATTTCTATCAGAAAACAATAACTGTCATTCAGGGTACAATTAGATCTGCTGGGAAACTTGACCATAAATCACTATTAGAACATTGCACACATGAGTGTTGTACATAAAAAAACTATTATCTTAACAGCATGATTACAGATAACATAGGCAGGTAAGGAATACATCAGCCAAATAAGATATTTCCCTTGATATCATGCAGACAACTTATGCATATTCTTCCATTGTAGAAACAAGTGTTCAATTTTTCTTTCTTTTATAAAAATGCAAAGAATGTTACCTCATTTTTAAGAGTTGAGTCACATTTTGTAAATTCTAGACTTGGGATCGATAGCACTCCAGAGAGCTCCGTTGAAAGCAATTATCGCAAATGTATCAATGGAATTCCTTTCTTCTACCTACAAAGATAAGCACCCCCAATCACACCTATATGAAGCCACTGATGCGTTGGGCTGAAGGTCCCTCACGAATTTGAAGAATATATGGCTCTCTAATGCTGTTGCTCAAAAGAAACCCAAGAAAACAATGTTTTGACATCATAGGGCATTTATTATTAGCTCCATATTTGCTAAAATTTGCATTTTATTCTTATAAATGCTCTGAAGCTAAGTTGTGTTCTCTGAGCATAGATGCAGATGAATAATTTTCAAATGACGAGGATAATTAGGGATTTAAAAGTATAAATTTGCATGCCTAATAGTTCCTAAAGAATATCCCAATAACTCTAGCACATATAAAGAGAAAATTCTCTGTAGGAAAATAAAAGGCAAACCTGTTAAACTTAAATGATCAAATATGTTGCATAAATCTTTCACCAATGATGTTGAAACAATACATTTATATTGGTCTCACGAAGAAGCATGAACCTTCCAAGTTCCAACGCTAAAATATTTTTTAAAATGTATATATGGAAATGTGTTCATCTCTTTATTGGATGCATTGTGCATTTGATATTCATAAGTTCTCTTCGTGGGTGCACTTCTTCTTTCTTGGCATGCACTTAGTGTTTCATTCTTGGTGACATGCTTGGTTTTTTCAACACTTGGATATTTGCTTGTTGGCACTCTCGGTATGTTCGCTGATATTCAAAAATTGGATTGAAAAAAACCAAAAGTGGAATTGCATGGGGGTGGTTCCCTAGTGGTGAGCTTCACCAATGCACAATATACACCTATTTGACTTGAAACCCAAATAAACCATACACCAAATTGACTTGAACAAAATTTCATATTTCTAGCACATTTCTTATCCTCTTAGATTAGCCATTTTCTTGGCTATTTTCGAACTTAGTTTTTACTTGTGTCTCTTTCAGTTTTCTTTGCAAATCATTGCAATAACGATTGCCATTTCATGGCCCTTCAATACAAAGATTTTATGAGTGCCTTAACAACTAAAAATGTGCTCCCTTTTGTTGTGACTTGGTTGGTAAATTCTCTGCAAAATCATGGATCCAATCCTAGTGAATTCGTCGTGTTCTTATACTACATTTTGGTGACCAAAACACCCAGCAAAAACGAACCTCTTGGCTTGTCAACTATGTATGCAATTGTAAATTTGTAATATTACCTCTCCAGCTTTGCATATTACATTCTCTTTCAACCTTCACTAATTTCATCTTACTGGACCCTACTTGTCCACACATCCGCCTCTACTCACAACTTAGCCATAATTTCATTCTTGGTTTGATCAAATATCACTAGTGATATGTTTCTCCCACTATCATTGTTCATTGTAAGCAGCATTTTTTGCATCTGAATTCAAATCTTTCAAGGAAATGTCCCAATTTATTGTAGAATCCATTGACATAAAAGAGACACTTGCATTCACTATAGGAAAAACGTATCATCATTTGATATATTGATTCATCTAGATTCTATAGGAAGGGGAAGTTGGGTAGAATGTACCATATACGTGAGCTCCAGCTTCAATTTCACAGTCCCAATATCTCAATGCAACATTAACATATATACAATTACTAAGGTCCATTACAAGGTAACATAAAAACTTTAGTGGGGTTGCAAATGCTCTTGATCCTTTCTATAAAATGTTGTCAAACTTCTCAAAATTAAGCAAATTGAGAAAAACAAATAACAAATGTGTCATCCTTTGATCCTTGTAATGTAACTAAGTTGGAAATCATAATCATGATTGACCTTTGGAAAATGTCCTTTTGACCAGTGAATTCAATACAAAAACTAAGGATTGTAAGAAGATCCATCCTTGAGTTCTCTCCATTGGTGAATGACTAATTAATTAGTAGTATAGAATATTTACTTCTATTTGGAAATAAAACATATTTCTAGGATATCTTTGATATGACTAATGAGGAAGTTTAATCTTGTTTCCACCGACAATATCACAATCATAAAATGAAGTGAAAATAGAACATTGCTTGCCCATTCATTAACTGTTCCATCTCATTGCTATGAACATATATGCCTCACATTCATCACAGAACCCTGGCATTGCTATGACTACAATTCAATGACTTTTGTTGGTGCAATTAAAAACATTGTCCGATAGAAGTAGAAAAAGGTGATAACACCCCTGTCATAGTACTAACAGTAAGGTATGCAATTGATAATCGTTGAGTAATACAACCCTATAATATCTTGAATACAGCTCGACTATGATGCAAAGAATACAATGAAAAAATATTTGGGCCATATACCAATTGTTATGAGAATAAGAACACCCAATAAACCTGGTGGATTTCTAGAAAAGCTCAAAAATTTTAACTGTCATTTTGCCAAGAAAATGTTACAACATCCCCAATCCAATAAATCATTCATGGGAGTTTAAACACCCTAAGTAGCTAGAATCTTCCATCTTTGAACTGCTTCTTCAATCCATGAATGCCTTGATAAGAATTTCCTCTAGGGCTTCATCTTCCTCAACTTCTTCGGGGAAACTCTATGTCCCACTCCTTATTACTCACATAATGAATATATGTTGCATCACCAATTCCCTACATCTAGAAGATTCTTTCAACGGTGCATGTAAAATTGCTACGAAAGGATAGGCTAGATATGTGTTCAACAAAATAGCAGCAAATTCTTCATTGGCATGTATGTAGAGGATCTTTAGTATAGATAATGAGGAAGACGAACCTTTCATTATGGCCTTCTCCTTAAGAATGTGTATGTCCAAGTTGCGTTGTTTTTTTATTTGGAACCTTTTCAAGCGAATGACATTCTCACAATAAATACCATCTAGAGGATTACTACACATTCAAAGTCGTTATAGCCATCCACTCATCCTCCATAGGTTATATCTTTATGCGGAGAAGAAAAGATGATACCTCCCAAAAACGAAATCAAGAGTTGTTCTAGCCTTGTACATTAAGTGCAACTATTGGATCTTCAACATTGTGGCCAAATACAACATAATTATTACATTGACCATCATTGACAATGATTTCATGACTTCCCAGAACCAAATTCAATCTAAAGAAACCGAGTTGAATATCTCGAATAGGTGCATTAAATCATCAAACTGGGTGTAAAAAATGGTTCCATTATGACATAAATTAAATTGTGTAATTTGTAAGGATTCAAGACTAATTTCCAATTAGCATGAGGCCTTATTATGAATGTAAGATCAACACTTTTCAAGTATAAATTTCTATGAGAAAATAGTGATTGCCATTCAGGGTGCAAGTAAATCTACTCGGAAACTTGACCAGAAATCACTATTAGAACATTTCACACATGAGTGTTGTGCATAAGAAAATTGTTAAGTATCTTAACGACATGATTACAGATAGCATAGGCAGGTAAGGAATACATCAACCAAATAAGATATTTCCCTTGATATCATGCAGACAACATATCCATATTCTACCATTACAGAAACAAGTGTTCAATTTTTCTTTCTTTTCTAAAAATGCAGAGAATGTTACCTCATTTTTAAGAGGTGAGTCACATTTTGTAAATGCCAGACTTGGGATCGATAACACTCCGGAGAGCTCTATTCAAAGAAATAATCACAAATGTATCAATGGCAATCCTTTCTTCTACCTACAAATATAAGCACCCCCAATCGCACTTGTATGAGTGTTGCTCACTTTTTCTTAGACTAGAAGAAGTTGAAGCTCACAATATGTTTGGATATCCTCTTGCTATCAAGTGGTTTGAACACCACAGAGCATCTACTGTAAGAAGGGACAACATAATATTTGGAACTCCTGTATGAAGCAAAGGTAAATTTCTTCTAATGTTGGTATTCCATTGGGGCTTTTGTCCATTGTAATGATCATATAACACATGTGGACTCAAGCAGACCCAGGAACTAAAGGAAATAGGGAATGAGACCTATTATCCATGGCTGCCTAGAGGGAAATGCAATTGGAAGGTGATCAATCTACATCAAAACTGATATGAGTCACCAAATCAAACAAAGCAGCTTAAATTTATATTTCCTTTGGGAAAGACTCAATAACATAAATGAGGATCAAGTGCAAAATGGAGAATTACATGGTTTGACAAAGATGATAACCTTTAAAAAATATTGGTTGCAAGGCATTATAATGCACAAGCAAAGGTATGGAAGAATTCTCAATTTATTGTCTCCCATAAAAGGCCGGCTAGACTTAGAATTTAAGAATCCGAATGCTCATGAGAGACATCATAACTCATAAACTATCATGCATCTATAACAGCATTTAAAATAGGCATTTTGTCACTAGTTCAGTTCTCAAGTGGAAATTATTATTGAGACAATTTTCCGAGAAATGTCAATCAAGGTTGTAGGCAATAAGGCACCTAACAACAAACAAAATCCACTAAACCATAGACAAAACTAAACTTTCTTGCGGAAGGAATATTTACATGATTGAGGGAGAAGAATGCCATGATGGTGCTGATGTAGGAGCATTCAACCCAAGAGAAATCATTGTAATTAAGTAAACATAGGGGGTCATGTATTTTTAGGAAGTTGGATTCCTAAGTGATGAATTAATGTAATATTAGGCTTTTGAGTGTATAGAATAGGAATTAATTAGATAATGAGAGGAAGTTGTAAAAGCTCTCAAATTAAAGGAGAACATGAGTGGTGAATAATGACAAGAGTCAGAAGTCAATTATGACTCTTAAAATAGTTCCATGATTCGAGGAACTAGAGAGTGTACTTAGGAATTAATTGAAGTAGAAGTGGACATAGAGAATTTAGGATTTAGTTCAGTTGATTTAGAAATCAAACCAGAATTAGTTCAATGAACCTTACTGGTATAAGTGTAAGCCTACGGGTAGAGTAGAAGGGAGGAGGCCATTGATATTGAAGATCAGGCCTATGAGAAACTAAGAGTCTCAAATGTAAGAAATTGTTCATATTTATATACAGAGTTTCATTTTGGTACTATGTAAATGTGTGAAATAAGTGTGTAATGATTGATTATGCTTGAATTTGTAGGTTCTGTAATAGCAGTTGCAGGCAGAGTTATGAAGAAATATGCAGAGGAGAATAACGATTCGGAGGAATCGTAAGGGATCATTGAATACACTTGGATGATCAGAGTGAATCTTTGAAGAGAAGACGATGTAGGAATTCCCAGAAGACAAGCTCAAGAAGAGTTCACAGTGAAATAGCAGAAGACTCAGAACCTTTGAAGAAACCCAAACCACAAAGGGAAAATGAAGAAATAGCATAAAAACATAAGTAACCAGAGTAGAGGAGAAGTGAGGTATGGTTGCACAACAGCCGTTGGATCTTTAAGATCAACAGTTGGGATCAAGTCAGAACCAGAAGGTCACATTGCAATCATCAAATAAAAGAATGAACCTTGGGCAAAGGAAAGAGCGACTTGCAATTTGGTAGCCAGACCAAAAACCTTATCAAACATAATCGATAATCTTATCATGTCCATAAGGCATATCGAATCAGTGGTTTCAAGTGGAAGAGGTTGGACAGTGGATATGTTGATACACCGATAGTGATAAAGAACTAATTTGCGATCAGAGGTTGAGGCGATCGGAGCAGCGCTAAAGAATGGTTGGAAGGTGCGAACCCGATGGAGTGATAGTGGCAAGTGTATAATATTTAAGATCCGCTATATGTGTTCGGAGCGGTTTCCTATCTGTTCCATGTATTTGCGTTAAAGTGTTGTCCCGAGTATTTTAAGGCTAAAACATTTATTATCATTCTGATAATCGCATATCAGAGGGAAAGGGGTGATTATATATATATTTTTTTATATGTGTGTGTGTGTGTGTGTTGTGTATTATATTATATTATATATTCTTCTCTCTTTATTATATATTATATATATATATATTTATTATATTTATAATATATCTTATTCTCTTTATTATTTTTACTATATATATATATATATTACCCTATTTATATAATATTATATATATAGTATTGTATGTGGTGTGCCGTGGAGGAGGCACTCTCGCTTTGCTCTTTCGCGGACTCTTGGCTCTTTGTGGCGGACTTCTCTCACGCTCTGGCGCTGGTTTGTTCTCTCGTTCTCTTTGTTCTGGCGTTCTTAAGGAACCTACCGCATGAAGG
Organism: Pinus taeda; assembly: GCA_000404065.3. NCBI lineage: Eukaryota > Viridiplantae > Streptophyta > Pinopsida > Pinales > Pinaceae > Pinus > Pinus taeda. Next base: position 69,404 of record APFE030615371.1, on the reverse strand, counting down.
GTTTATGTGTATAATATATATGTAACAATGTTATAGGGGAGGTTTATATATATATCTCTTTATATTATATATATATTTATATTATATTATAATATATATATTATATCTTTATATATTATATATTATTTAAAGGGTTAGCGAAAGCTTAAAACTAAGGGTTTTAAGGGTTTAAAGTCCCGATAGGAAGGGTTCAATGGAAGGCTGTAATGCATTCATAAATGAAGGCTTAAGGGGTTATTAAGTCTCGATAAGTGTATATGGACTAAGGGTCAGTCTATGTTGGGTATTAGTAAATCAATTCTGCATAGTAATTGATTAATGGGGCCCTAACTAGTGATAGTTGAAGATTTGACTTCTTGGGGAGTTAAATACATGGGACAAATGTGTTTATGCATTGTATATGCATATTGTGGGTGTAAGCGGGGGTAACCCGACATCGAGCGCCTCCTCCAAGATTTTCTCACCAATATTCTCTCCCCATCTCAGATTGTTTCTGGTTCTTCTTTTGAAAGAAAAGATATCCCACCACCAATGCCACTGCCGTCTTTGATAACTCCCTTTTCAGTTACAAGATATGAACACAATTTCTCCATTTTTTCAATTACGAAAATGGTTAGCCAAGCCTACTATATGTTGGATAACTAACTGTAACAACTCATTGACAAAAAGTTGTGTTAACATACCCTGATTCATGAATCACCCCTACGACTATTGAGATCTGCAATGTCCACATTTTCAATGTCAACTCACAACCCATGAACCATATTAGGATTCCAATTCTCACAATTAGTATGAACACTTTTCAAGTTGCAACACCTTATCAATGTCCAACTGACAACCAATGAACCATATTAGCAAACCAATCCCTGGTTAATGGATATGTATTAAAACCTAAAATAAAACAACACAATTTAAAATTAGGAATAATTAGGAATATGTTAATAAAACCCAATTTATTTCCTTAGGGGAAAGATCAGGAGGCATCATTGCTGGAGAAATGGTCGTCAACAATTATCCAATTGAGCAGCCTTTATATGTTGGCAGCAGTGAGCCAAATTCAGATGGGAGTGCATTAAGAATGGCTGGCCCAATGCGTAATGTTAAACGAAAGCTCAACAACCTTCACTCCACTCCATTGCCATCTACTTTCACTTAGCAATGCAATGCAAGCCATGGCAGTCTACCTTCAGGGTTTGCTGGTTCTTGAAAGATGAAGTTTAGAATGTTATTGTTTCAGTTACAACTAAGTTTTTGATTAACAGTAGCAAATATTTTAATCATCTAACATCCAATCAAACAGATCATATTTTGACATGTAAGATGTGAGGGGAGTGGATTTCAGAGGGGAACGCCTTACAACGTAATAATATAAGCCCATAAATAAATTAAGTACACTAAATCCATGCTTTCTTTATTCTTCTACTCATCATAAAAAAGAAATATAAAACAAATTTCCACTAAAGGAAAGATATATTAAAATATATGTCAGGAGTTTTCTGATGCCTAACAATTTATATGTTATTTCATATAAGACTGTAACATTTACAATGGCTATATTATTATAATGGAATTACAGTAATCATAACTTTTTATGTATTTTGTTACATAGTTATTGGATATAAATAATTGTTATTCATTATATTAAATGTGAAATAACTCGAACGGATATTGTTGGAAGATCATTTTTAATATTATCTATTTTGCTTGTTTTGCGTAACTTGTTTTTAAAGTGATAATTTTGCATATATAATATGGAAGAACCATAATAAGAGTTTGATCAATTTGAGAGAATAATAATATGTTATCTAGAAGTATATGGTAAAGAAAGTAAAAAATGGAAGCAAAATATGTTAGGATAGTATGCAACAACTCAATAAATGCAAGGGTTTAAGAAAGGAAGAAGAATTTCCTAAGATGAAATATGTACATTAACCAATAAATATGAGATATTATGAAGGTAATTTTGAGGAATTATAGGGATTATGGTAACATTTGGTCATAGAATTAATAAATCCATGAATGTCTATATGATGGGAATTCAAAGATATTGTGATGAGAAGCAAATAAAATTCCTTGGCATTAAGGTACTATTTTCATGGTGAGTCTAATATGAGTAATACTCGAGCATGGTGCTAATGTGAATAACAAACTTATGACATTTTAGGACCATAGTAGCTACTTAGATTCATTCAGTTCTTTAAGGTGTATAACATTAAAGTGTGAAGGGAATTGTGAAAAGGTAATAATGTCTAGGGGTAAATTATAGGGTCTATTCCAAGTGGCAAGTTCTCTTAACGATATTGATGAGTGGATTGAACAACATGATTGGTAAGGGTCATAATGAAGACCTACAAAATTTATAAGTATCAAGATTGGACGTTGGGAATACTCTTAATTGGTGAGAAATGACAAGTGATAAACCAGGAAATGTTTTAAGGACAATGATTGTTTAACTATTGGAAAATGATATAAACTATGTAAACTAATGAGAAAACACCAAACATGAATCCTAGGAAGAAGTATTGTTGGGAATTATATAATCAAATTTTGAGAAGGACTACACACAAATTGACAAGAGAAGTGAAAATCAATTAATAGAGGGTGTATTGGATTATTGATATACTGACGTTTTTCTAGAAATGTTTATCAAGTTTGTACCATGGGAAATGGAAGAGGTTACCAAGCATATGAAATATTTTGGTGGATGATAAAGGTAATAGTGGTTTTGTGGTTCAAATGATTAACTAAAGATGGATTTAATGATCCAGTAAGTCAAAGGTGTAAATTGATGTAAACTGAGAGATTTTTTAATTTTGATATTAATGATTTTAGAAATGTTGTAAGGCTAATGATATCTTAAGAATGAATCTCACTAGATTTCCATGGGAAAGGAATAAAAAATGACAAGAGATTAGAGCTCAAGATGATGAGGCTCACGATATACTGAGATGACTATACCTACTATGTGGATAATCAACTTCCTAGTTGAAAGACCAAAAATGTTTATTGAAAAGAAATTGGTATCTTGATGAAAACTTGACATTAATAGTATTGATGACATAGCCTAGATCCTAGATGGATATTAAATAATATTATTTCATCGTTGGTATTCATTGTTTATACAAGTAAATGAAATTGATGCTTTTGATTAATCATAATGAGAATTCTTGTAATGTATTCTTTCTTTATGTTTGATATGTAATGAGATTATTCTCATATTATGATGTTATGATATAAGGTATATTGACATTTGGTTCCATTAATTATGTGATGTCATGATATATCCTTAATATAGATATGTGGATGTTGTAACTTATGATGGTATTTCACAATGAGAAGCATGTGTTTATTACATGCATGCACATGGAATTTTTACTATTTAGAATGTTGTATGTTCTCATGATGGAATGAAAGAGTTTCCTTATGGATTATTTTCTATGATGTTATGATTATACCTAATCCATGGGTTTCATGTTGAGATGTGTTGATTGATAGGAAACCTAGAAATGAGCGAGAAGGCTAGTTTATTTTTTGATCTCATGGGAGCCAATTCTTACAAGGGAGAATATGCAACAACATATGGATGGGGACATAATTAATCAAAACTACATATGCAAGTGTTTCCTTTGTCTTATGTAGCTCTTAATGTATAGCTCTTGAGAAGTTATGGGACCATCTTGACGTGGCCAAGTGTCTGGTATTGGATTGGGATGCCGAAGTATAGAGGAGGCATGAGGACTTCGATGCTTGGGGCTATACACCTTAGTGGGTTGTGGAGGGAGATGGGCCAGCCTTAAGAGATTCTTGAAGTCATTGAGTAGTAGGACCATATGCTTACTTTGGGGCAGGTGAATTCTAAGCCCTAGGGTGAGTCTTAGGGATATGGTATAGATTGATGAGGCTATATGCTTAGTTCTAAAAGTTGGGAAAGATTCTTAAGATTTCTAAGGATTTCCCTAGTACTGTGAGGTAACTTTCAATTCCTTGGATATACTAGTTAGAGGTTGATGGAAAAACATGGAGCAATAAATAAATAAAATGATAAATGAATAAATGAAGATATTAACTTCACCATGAAATTTGTTAAAGAGTCAACTGTATGAATCAATGATAATAATAACTTGTAAATAAAAAAAAAGTAACAAATAATGAAGAAAAGGTAATAATAAATAAAATAACAAATAAGCAAGAAAATACAATAATAAATAAAATGAAACAACAAATAACGAAGAAAATATAATAATAAATTAAATAAAACAAGGAATAATGAAAAAAATAATAATAATTAATAAAATTAAAAAGAAATAAAAAGTTGGCATGATGACACATGGATTGTGCACAAGCGAGTCGATTTTCAATCCCCTTACCATTTTTAGAATAGTTTATTCTATTTAATGGTGAAAATGGGAGATGAGAAGCATGCATTGAATCATTCATTCTTTGAGGAAGGGAATGTAGTATGTTGATTAATGGCTCGGGGGTGACAACTACAAGAGCGAGATGGTGTTACAACAATCTAATCACCAATAAGATCTATTTTAATTCTTTGTTGTGAAGGTATGTATTCTATGAGAATATTTTTCTTTGAAAATTGTTATGCTAATAAGTTGAAGATTTGTGTGGATAACATTCCTTGATGCAGTTAGTTGTATACTTTTACTTCAAGTTGTTACATTTACACTAATTTCCCTTTTGCGTTATGTAGTAAATTTGGTCACTACACCCATTAATTCCCTAAGATATTTGACTTATGCACATCAAGAAAAGCATGGAAAGCCATGTTCCTCATGTTGTGCAAGGAGAAACTCCCCCTCCATAAGGATTTCCTCCCTCACAACAACTTATGGTCTTACATTCTCCTTTCCCTTATCAAAGAGTAGTGTCAACTTAGTAAGAAATTTAGCCACATAATTAGAATCCAAAATATTATTTCCAACTATCTCCATTCCATGTAGTAACCTTGCAAATTGGGGTGTCTACATGAATTCCACAAATATCCACCTGAACAATCACAAAAATATATTAGCTCATACCAAGCTTGCCTTGAGCTTGCAGGATCATTTTTGTATTTCTAACTTTCCTTTTGAATATATTATGCCCCAAAGCTAATCCAACTTCTTTAAATACCAATCCACCTACTAATAACATGAATTTGATTTTCCCACATCCTAGTGGTGACCCTAATCCAAAAATACCAAAGGAAGCTTTATGATGTACAACTCATAACCTGCATATGAGGGAAACACATAGTTACAACATTGTAGATGATTTGGGTCAAACCCTTACAACTATGTTTATGCTTGAGGTATTGTAATTTGGACTATATTAAAAAAATCATTTCTCTTAGCTGGGGGTATTCAACCCCCTTTTACTTTCTCCTCATCACATTTGAGTGTGATGAATGTGAACCCTTCTCCTATATATAGTCTCATTACAAATCCCCATCATCATTTGTAGCACTACAATCCATCATTTCATCATACTAATGAAAGCACACCTACATGTATCATGTATAAACACATATGGTAGAAGTTGGTTTCTCATGAACTAATAACTTATTTGATAACTCTTAGGGCTTATGATGGTATTCCTTCTCAACTAGTGGGCCTATTCAAAAATATTATCATCAAACTTGTAAGTAAGATAGTTCTCATTGAAATTAAGATCATAGAGGTTCCATTTGATTCCAACATCCTATTTGGCGAAATTTATATGTATTCCATGAAGGAAACGACATCCCTCACAATGGAAATATTTTCACCATTGATTGGTTGACACATTATGATCTATAATCCTCAAACACTATAGAGAACATCCTTCACATCATTAGGTCCTAACATGAGGTGAACTTCTTTTAATACTTAACTAGGTATCTAAATGTTCAAAGATTACTTCCTTCTAGGGATTTTTTTATAAGAAGAAATGACCAATTGTCAAGTTAAGGGAAACAACCGAGACCAGGGATCTTTAAGATTAACCAAATTTGTTTTGTGTAGCTACTTCCAATGGGTTTTATGGATGCTTTAGCCACTAGAATGATCTCCCTCACACGAGACTTATTTTAAGTTAAATTGGTCTAAAACCTAAACACAATATTGATCTAAATATAAAAAAATTGATATAATAAAATGCAATTTCAGGATACATAGGTGTATGTAACTCTTGCTGCAAAAACACAAATTAAAATAACTAGATTATAACCTAGCTTAATAAAAACCTATCTCCCATGAGAAATTCTAATTTTAGAATCAATTCAACTTGCATATATGAATGAAACCTGTAATAATCGAAATCATAAAAGACATTCTACTATTTGATCACTACATGGTTTAAATGTTAATGTAAAACAACAAAATACAATCATGAAACATTACTAAGTGTTGGGAATGGAATCCCCCCACAACATATTTTGGGGCTCAAAGCCCAAGTTTTGGTCAAATTTATTGTAAGACTTGGGGAATTGCAGGAGTGGAGCGTGAGGTATAGGTTGAGTCATGGGGTTGTTTGCCCTAAGTATTGTAAAGAAATTGTATAAATAGAGCAAAGATCTCAGTTGTAAAGATAGTGAATTGAAGAGATAGATGAATACAAATCGTTTGAACATAGAGTGAGAGTCGAAGTGTATTGGGTTGTAGTAGTAGGAAGAGGCTCTGCACCTAAGCGCACATAGGCCTAGTAGAGTCCACAGCTGAGTGCGCGGACCCCTGCAGCTAAGTGCGCAGCGCAGTGTCGAGTCTATAATCTTGAACGAAGAATAATAAAGAGAAGTTGATTCCAATTTTTGTGCATTTGCTTGTGTATTTCCTTCTTTACATTTATATTGTTTTGTTTATAGCGTGCACTTATATGATTGCTAGATATATTGCTAACTATCACTAAGTCTGACACAAATAAGTTAAGTAATCAGGTAATAACAGGTTAAATAGTAAGGAACTTGGGTATAATACGGAATCGCGCCCCGGGAAGGGCTGCGCGAAAGCAGCATCACAGGTTGCCAGGGATTAACAAATGTGCATAGTGGCGTGGGCACAAGGTCAAACCGGGGACCGCCAGAAACCCATCAGACATCTAGAGGGTGTGGAAAACCAGTTCTAGCACCCTCCCATACTACTTCAAGTGAGACCTCAATTCGCACTCCGTGGACTGTTTCCAAAAGGGCGAGTAGTATTGGGATTTGCTTGGCTAAATCACCTTTGAACTTGGGTCAAGCCCATACAAGCCAACACTAAAACACTTTTAATATGCAAACTTGAACTAATTATAGTTAATAGATTAGATATAGATCAATCACTACCATTTAAAAGACATTTTAAAAGAATGTGATTATAATAATGTGAAGCAAAAATTGAAAACATAGTTCAGAATTTTACTTCATTTTACTAAAGAAAATGATAAAAAAAAATAAAACAAGAAAATGCACTTCAATTGCTAATATAGACAAAATTCATACAAAGTTCTCAAAATAGAATTTCAAAATCAAATCCAAAAATATCATCACTTCATTAAGATCTTGGCCTAAAAACCTAGAGCAACGCCTTCATCATTATTCCATTTGAAAAACACAATATACAGAGTAGCAGTGTGCAGAAAAGATTACAATCCTCTTCTCCTTCTTGGATACCCCTCATCAAGTATTATCATAATATATTTTATAATTATAGAGTGATGATGCAAAAATATCACTTACATAACTAACCATTAAAGATAAAACAAAAGGTTCCCTAAAAAATTGGACAACGTCCATTTTTACCAACTGGTTTGATCTCGAATGTCAAATAAGGGTTCCCACACTTAGACAAGTCTAATTGATACATGGACATAACCACTTCCAACAAAGGCTAAGTGCAACGCATATCAAAAATGTTGGTGCTATATATCAACAATTTCGAAGAAAACGTATTCTCATCAATTTTCTTTTACACGTCTGGATATAAAAATGATGCCATGATCAACCTCATAAATAATAATTAACACCTTGAAAACTAAAAAAACAAATCAAATTAATGAATTGAATATTTCAAGAGAGACTACAGGATCTATGAAATAAAATAGATTTAGGATTCATACATCCAAAATAACTTCACACCAATCAAATATACTCATACGTTAAAAATTTCTCCAATGAATCAAACCATAATGAAATAGGTTCAAACCATAATGAAATAGGTTTTTCCCTGAATTTTAATAACCTTGCTAGAGAATTTCAAAGATAAAAAAATAGATTTAATTCATACCCTAAAAACACCATAAGGAAGCGAAGAAAAATACGGAACCCTAGCGGTCCTAAAAGGTGATATATTCTTAACAATAAGGACCATGTTCTACCATTTTTCCTCAGAAAAAATTGCAGGCGTACCTTATGATGCCGAGCTGAGTACTTGGACATGAGAACTTCAGTGACGTAAAACCTCAGAGTAGTACAACTAGATGTTTATCTCTCCGTATTTTCTCATGACATCATAGACAAGGCTCATAATAGATTCAAAGAACCTGGAAAAGCCATAAAAACTCTGACATTATGGCATGGAACACCCCAAAAACGACAAAGTAAAGAAACTATAATGATTTCGACAGGCCTGGTAAGGGATCGAAGAACCCCAATGTACCTTGGCCTTGGCCTTAGTTTATTCTGTTGAGAGATGAATACACAAAGAATTTGTTTAAGGTGACGTGTGGACAAGCACGAGTACACATGTTAATAAAAGATTATACACATTAGAATCAAACTTGTATACCATGGAACAATTCATGATGTGAAGCATTTCAAATGAGTTATTTATACAATTAATATTAAGATGTTGGAGTTTTAGAAATGCGACACACCACTAGTTTATACAATCATGAAATTGCCCATTTCTAGATTCATTGAAATCAATCAAAATTAATAGAGAACTTGGCCTTAAATAACATTTATAAGCGAGCATATTGGATGTTTAAAATTCCATAATATGGTAAATAACACCCCAGAGATGTGAAACAGCTCTTCGTAATCAACTTTGGGTTTCATGATTTCAGCTATAAAATTCAAGGTAATAATTGATTGAATTGTGAAATTCAAAATCAGGATGAATTTGAGCAAACCCAATATAGAATAATATGAAAATGCCCAATAAAAAACAATCAATATGACCATTAAAAATTACTCCCTCTGCAAAACTAAAATATCAAAAGGATGAAATGGAAGATTCAAAGATTTAAAAGATTGAAGCTTTTATAAAGCATCATTGACCAATTTTCCTGCAGCTAGAAATAATGATAAGTGATTACTTTAGTAAATAAAATATTTACAAGGTGGGGCTTTGATTCTAAGAAAATGGAAGGGGATTTTTTTGGACACCAACAAATGGTGACCAACTAGGTGAAGAGGTTATCTCTACTAAAAACCTAAAATGAGTTAAGGAATAAAAACATGATGCTCATAAATGCTCAATCCTAAAAAACTAAAGGTTCTTATCTTTTACTTATTTAGTATTTATTTAATCATGTTGTTCCACAATGTCTCTACAATTTTCATCACGATTCAGAAACTGAGTGAAATATAGACCCATATTCATTCATTTAAACATGTACAAGAATAATGAACTTTATGTGTAAGAAACTTTGGGAAAAACAAGGTAACCAAGTAAATAATAGTTCAAAATGAGTTCAATACCATGGTCATGGACACTATTGCTAGCAACCATTCATAGCCTTGATAAGATTACCCATATTCAATGTAAAGATTGCAAGAAATTTGCTACTGCTAATGAAATCAAAATAAAATCAAGAAACACGAATTTCTTCTACTATTTTGTGGAAAGTAAAACTCAGGATAAAAACACATACAATAACATGCAACCAACAAAACAAAAGGAACACAATTATTTTACAACGAAACCCAAATGGGAAAAACCCTTCCACTGTTTTCCATTAATTTAGATGAAAATATGGATCAATTACAATGTCTTGCTTCAATCCTCAAGCACATCATGCACTGTACTGTTGATCTCCTGCTCATTGACCTACTCTTACCAACACTTAACCAAAATATGCCTCTCCTATCCTCTTATTTCCTTGCACAATTCTCGAGGAAATTAGCCCCTAAACAATAGGAGAAATCCCTATTTCCTTGCATAAATCTTGAAGGAATTGACCACCTTCTCAATGAAAAACCATTGTAAACTTAACTAGGATACAATTGATAATTAAAATGTGCCTTTTGATGAGCCTAAGTATTACAACAAGGATGATGCAACTCCTAGGGCTACCAATTTTACTTTATCAGCTCGGCGTTTTGTACAAACTTGGAGGTGACAGTGCTATATACACAACAAATGCAACATTCTACTCATGTCACTTCTCAACTAGGGCATTAGACCACTAGGGTTCTAGATCAATATTCAATTGACTAGAAGGAGTCTAACCACTGAGAGTGAATGGAAAGCTAGCTCTAATGCAGGAATGTAAATGCTTTCCTCTTTAGGAAATGAAAGTCGTTGAATGATAAATGCTATCAAATGTCATAAATCATCTATCTAGGAAATAACACAAATTACTTGCAGAAAAGAACAAGGTTAACTGTGCAATTGATCATCTAGCTATTTCGACTATTTGGACATGGGAAGTTGTTCTATCATTCTATGATTTATATATGCATGCACTAACTATTTCATTTTGTATTTGTAAAAAAAGATTCTTTTAATTTCTAAATTAAGAAATGTAAACACTATACTTATTATGTTTGATCTTGCAGGGGGAAAGGTATGGGAGACCTGAGCTCAAGTGGCAACGACAGGCATGAAATCCAAGATGAGGGCCTAACCGACTCTCATATTAGCATTTCTGGTCAAAACAAGGTCAAATAGGCTACTACAAGAGATCCTATAGCTACTACAGGAAATCGCTACACGTTGTCCTAGTTTGCTACAAGATGTCCTATTTTTCTACAAGAAGTTAGATGAAAGATTTAGGAGGGAAAGAATGGTGGAATGAGGTGCTAGAGAGATGTATGACAATTAGAGGAGGTGTAGGGAAGGTGCACATTTCCCGAGGCTAAGACCAAGACTTCAGGGAGTTTGGATTTACCTAAGGTGGATGCTTAGGGTGGGTGCAAAACAAAGATTTGGACTATGGGCTGGTATGCCTTGGTATAAGGTGGAGAAGACTTAGGTGAAGATGGTTGGATGAGTTCCTCCCTGCAGATCAAAAATCCCTATAATAAAACCTGTTTTTCTCTTCATTTATGCATTGCTACATATCAACATGGAAAAGATGAATTGTTTTTTAGAAATCTAATCTATCTTTTTCTAATGACTAGATCTATGAAATAGAATGCATTTTTAAGCTATAGCAAACTCAAGAAACAAAATAATAGCTACAGGTGCTTCCAAGAAATCATAAACAATGACCTATCTAAAAATGAACCCTAAGCTATGCAATGGCCAAAAGACAACTCTGTTTTTGGGGCTGTGAGAATGGGACCCTCTAATCATGATCCCATGAGGGAGATAAGGAAGAGGCCATTATCACAAGATTTTATGGAGTACCTTCCTTCACTACTGCACCTCTGATCTACTTCTTCAAAATAATGGAAATGAGATTAAGCAATCATTCAAATACTTGTTAAACTAAACAAAACATAAATAAATTCAGCAACTAACTATCATTTTAATCTAAGAATACATATACACAAATAGGACCTTCTGCTGCTAGGTTGAGCCCCAACCCAAGAGCTTCAGCCCTCTAAGTCAACTCAGGACTCGATGAAAGTAAAATTTCTCATTATCATCAAAATGTCAAATAAAATAATACAATAATAGTCACAATTTTGTAGTTAAAATTCCCTCGTGGTTGTATCAAAAAATCGAATCCGAGTCCCTTCGCTCTCTTATTTATACAAAAGTAGACCTCCCAACAGCTCCCTAGAAAATAGGGAAACTTGTCTCCCTAACTCGAGAATGACTCTTTCTTAATTGTCATCGTCTTGGCTGCCAATGGACTCGTTTTTCTTGGTTGATAGTAACTTTGAGCTGATGAGATATGGTGGTGGAATTTTCGAATGATTTGAGGAGTTAAGGAAGGAGACCAATCTCCTAAAATATCTCTTGCTTGCGCACTTCGAGTTCCTACACTTAAGTCAACACAAAACTGCTCCAATTCCTTCATTTAATACATATTAGGCCACATGATATAGTAACTCACCTTCACCCTTCTCACTAAGAAAAATATAACAAAATATGTAAATGCATGTGAGAAAAGTCAATTTTAATAAGCTCGAGAGTGGCATTATGACCCATATAGTTTACCTATTGATGAGCCTCATCATCACCCCCTTACTGCCCTCTAGGAAACTTAGTCTATATCCATATATTTCATAGCCCTTGTGGTCTCTTTGACATCCCAAGCCTTCATTGATGGAGTTTCCTCTTGAGGATAGAACCGTGCATTTTTCTCTATCTCTTCCCACTGATTTCTTTCTTTTTCTTCCTTCCTACCTTCTAATAGACCCGACAATAAGGGTGGACCGAGGTTTAGTCCAATCCAATTTATCTTTAATCTCTACATGGCACTTGTATACATGGCGGTCCTTTCCAATGCATTTCTCAACCTCTCAGTGGTGTGGTACTCTTTAATCCTTAGAGAGTGTGGCAGGTTGCTCCATCTCCTCTAGCATGCTTGTTGCCTTTCAAAGAATCCTAACCAGTGATGCCTCCTAAAGATATCTACCACAGGGGGGTGTAGGTGAATCCTATATGTATATGTGGGTTCTCTTCTATTGAATCCCCCTCGCATTTCTCTTCATTGGTTAGATAAATGCAGGAAGTTTTGTAAGATAGCTTCAGTATGAGTTTAGGGTGGCTAAGAGTTTAAAATACTTTTGGGAGATGACTGCAATTTATACCCTGTTTTATATCCACACAATTCTCTTAAATTCCCAAAATTATGTATAAATCTCAAGCCCAATGTAATTGCTAAAAATTCTAGAGTCTTTTCCTTTTTTCTCTTCTTTAGTTATTAAGTCATGAACATAGGAGAGATGGGCCACTTGCTTTTCATTGTGATGCTCAGGATGATGAGAATTGATGACCAATTTGACCCTAGGTAGCCCCTTGCAGAATTCCTTTGGAATTCCAGTGCTTCCTGTAGCTTTTTGAGTTTCCTGTAGCTTCCTGTAGCTCAGTTTCCTATAGGGTGGCAAAAACAGGGTTTTTCTTCTCCGATGGATCTCCAAGATGGTTTAGTTTTCTTTGATATCGAAATGAACAACAAGTGCATGAAATTTTGGAATTTTATGCTATTTATGGTCTATTTTTTTTGAGTTATGTCTTGGATAGTAATGGTATGGGATTTCCTCATTAGGACCATTGGCCCACCGTCAGTGATCATGCACTCTCCCTCGTACTCATCACTGTTGGGTGTGGAATCCCCCCAAGGCATATTTTGGGGCTTAAAGCCCAAGATTTGACCAAGTCCATTGTAAAGACTCGACGAATTATGGGCGCGAAGTTATAATAGAGTCATAGGGTTGTCCACCCTTGTTTTTGTAATGTAATGTCAATTTGAAAGATCTACCCATGGTCCGTGGACCATGGGATTGTATAAATAGAGTGAGGCTCTAAGTGTAAAAAAAGGGGAATCAGAAAGAGAAAAAAGAGAGATAGAAGCACTAAGTCAAGGTGTAAGTTGTGTCTTTGGGTCGTAGAGTAGGAGAAGGCTCTGTAGCTGACTGCGCAGAGGCCTAATAGTCCACAGCTAAGTGCGCAGACCCCTGCAGCTGAGTGCGCAGGGCAAGTCGAGTCTATAACCGTGGGAGGAATTAATAAAGGAGAAGTTATACCTTATTTCTGTGTATGTTCTCCTATCTTATGTACATTGGGTATGAATTGCAAGTTCACTATTTATTTGCTGTGTGAACTCATATGATGTGATTTATAAATAAATATAACATAAGGCACTCATTTATGTGAAGATAACTAACTAGTATAAGAAGATAAGTAAGATCTTGGGTGCGACTTAGGAAAATAGTGTAGAGTGATGCTCCAGTAGTGTAGAAGCCCCACAACGCTTGGTTAGGGCTATGCGAAGACGAATATATTAGGGCGCAAAGGCTAAGGAAGCGCATGAAGTAACCTGCACGCAGGGACTAACAGTTGGACCGAATAAGCCCCTCAGACATCTCAAGGGTGCGGAAACCTAGTTCCAGCACCCTCCCATACTACTTTGGGTGAGACCTTAGTCCGTGCTCCGTGGACTATTGCCGAAAGGGCCAGTAGTATAGGTATTTGTTTGGCTAACTAACTTTGAACCTAGGTTAGGCCCCAACAAGCCAACAAATGGTTTCATTGCCAGGACTGGATGTGCATAGAGATGTCTGACTTCGCATCCCTGGAATCCAACTAAGAAAGTAATTGAGGATTGGTTAGATAAGAATATTCACAAGTTTGCGGCACATGAGAAGAAGAATCCATGACTATCAAAAGAAGAGTGGTTAGACTGCTACTTATACACAGAGATCCACAAAATTTTCTTCGTATCCTTCACTATTGAGTTATATAAGTGGATGGCGAAGCTAGTAGATACCCAAGGAAGGTGCAAGCTCAATAGACCTATTGTGTGGACCCCATAATTGGTATGCAGATTGGAAGCATTGAAGGATAAGATCATGCTCACTGTTGACCACTGGTGCAATCAAATTATATGAGGATTCATCACTAAGTTTGCGGTAGATACTTCAGTTAGGTATAACAAGGTAGAACAATGCTTCCTCAAAGGACCAAGGGGTAAGTATATTAAGTCTTTGAACACTTGGATTAAAATGTTACTGTGTGAAAAGCGGGTTATGTGACTAAATTGATGTTTGGAGCTTCGCAAAGTGGGATAATTTACAGAAATGAAGGTAGTGCAGAACTAGAAACTAGCCCCTTGATTTCACCTCCGCGAGGGGATGAGCAAGATCTCGCGCAGGTCTCACCAAGAAGTGCAATACATTTGAAAAGGCAGAGGATTCCACGCATACCACCCCCACCCATACCACCACTAGCTTCAACATCTTCACCCCCATCTTTTCCCATACCACCTCCACCACCATCACGAGTCAATATGGCAAGCGCGATAAAGTTGCCAGTGTTCAAGGGAGTAGGAAATGAAGATCTGGATGAGTCTTGGTTCATGATAAAAGCTGTATGGGAAGCGCAGGGAGTTACAGATGACAATATAAAGAAGGAAACGTTGGTCATCACTCTGCAAGATCGCGTGTTGACCTCATACATTAAGCATTCCAATGACAATCTGAACGCGAGGATCATGGATATCCAAATTGCGCTAAACAAAGAATTTAACAGGCCGAAGTCATAGGCGCAATCGATCATTGGGTTCAAGGATATTACGATGCTACGAGGTGAGACCCCTTGGGAGTTGGATCAGATACTGAAGTACATAATTCGTGAAGCTAACATGACTTTGATAGATGGACAACACCGTGAATGGTTTGTAGCATCGCTAACACTGAATTTAAGGAACGCGTTGTCACAAAAAAGGCTAACGACTCAGGCTGAGGCCTTGTAGATCACGATGAGATAGCATGAAACCCCGATACAAGATCCCAACTTGTGAGTTCAGCAGATCCACACGCAGTTGAAAAACTTGTGCCTTGAAATGCAGAGTCTAAAGCAAGACATGACAGCTTGCCTAGGAGTGCGCGACAAGGTATGGTGCGTAAAGTGCAAGGGTCAAGGATGTGACAAGGACCACTTCCCGGTGTTCAAAAATTACCTCAAGGGAGGAGGACCAATGTCATTGAGACTAGAGGCACAAGAAATACCTATCGCGACACCTACATTATGGTGCGCGATGTTATGAAACCAGCTCACAAAAAGATAGAAAAGATAGATTAATGCCTTACAATTCAACCTCTTCAAGGGGGACAACCTCCTTTATATTACATAAATGAACAATTCTTGGATGATTAAAATGACAAAACCTCCTTTCTATATATAGGAGTCTAAGGAGTCACAATATAACCAAGCGAACCTAACAATAATAATATAAAGGCACAAAAATAACAATAAAGAGATTCTATGGGGCACAGTAATAACAATATGGGGAGAATAGGGGCACAATAATGTTAATAAGGGATATAACTACAATAGTAATGGGGTAATCACTAGTATTATGGGGACCTAACATGCCCCCCTCCTTCAAAAAGTGTTGTCCTCAACGCTTGAGTAGTTCTGGATGCTTCTGTATAAAATTCTCATCCTCCCATGTGGAATCTTCAGCGGATAAGTTCCTCCACTTGATGAGATACTCTGAAATTGATCGATTTCATAGCTATCGAGTTCTTGTTTCTATGACTGCTTCTGGTTAAAATATAATTTTTCCTTCCTTATCAAGTTCTGGCAATATCTTTTGAACTAGGACCTTGTCACCTATAACCCTCTTTAAACATGAAACATGGAAAACTGGGTGCACTCGAGAAGTTGCAGGAAGCTCCAATTTGTATGCCATAGTACCAATATTTTGCAACACCTTGTACGGACCATAATAATTTGGTGGTAATTTATTATCCTTCTTAGCTTGATTGAGGGACATTTGTTTATATGGTTGTAGCCATAGGAATACCCAATCATGTACATCAAAACTTCTTTCACTATGATGTTGATCTACCTGTTGTTTCATTCTATTTTGTACCAACACGAGGTTATCCTTTAAGAGTTGGAGGACTTTTTGTTGATGCTCGATGTGATGTTCCACTGCTTGAACTTTAGAATTTTCTCTTAAATATGATGTGATGGATGGTGGCTGATATCCATAAAGTGC